>JBBPDB010000146.1:14590110-14609774 GCA_037974465.1 Brachypetersius altus
GTGTGTGTGTGTGTGTGTGTGTGTGTGTGTGTGTGTGTGTGTGTGTGTGTGTGTGTGTGTGTGTGTGTGCGTGCGTATCTGGCTGCATATCTTGGCTCGTGGCTCAGCTGCTATTTTTCTTACTGTACAGAAAGGAGCCCGTTCTGATTCGGTCCACGTCTCTGGTCTGTGGTTGGAATAATGGAGGCGGGCTGGATTGGACTGTGTTCCTGTGTCTCACAGCGAGCCTTGATTTATTACTGCAGACTTCCAGACTTTCTGCTGCTCCACCCAGCTGCATCCATTCTCCTCCACTTTCTGCTTCATACTTCTAGTGAAAATCATCTCTCACGCAATCTCTTAGCTGTCTGTGGTCAGTGGCCTCACTTCCAGGTCAGGAATTGCAGTGATTGATTTTACAGTTCATTTTTGGCCTAGTGTACAGTGTTATTTTAATCATATTTTAAGTTAGAAAAAGAATCAGAATCAGACACATTCACTGATCCCGAAGGATGTTACTGACACAGAGACACAAAGATAAGAGCAGTATAAAATCTAATATGAACATAAAGTCAAAATAAAAGTTTCCAGAAAAGGTACTTTGTGATATATACACAAAATAAATAGTTATCAATAAATACAGATACATTTAAAATAAATAACATTACTGCTGAAGTCATCTACTGAATGAACACAAATAGTGGTTTGGCGTTGATATTTCACATAATAAAAAAAATATTGAATATAATTATAATGATTTTGTACTCACAACTATATCTAAGCAGCAGCAGGCTATTACACAGATTGTTGTGTGGATGTGTGACAGGGGTTGTAGTTGTATGAGTCTGACAATGGGTAGGGAAGATTTTGAGTTCAGTGTAGCTCTTTATGCTGGTGAGTCTGTGGCTAAAAGTGTTTCTCTGTTGGAGTACAGCATTGTGAAATGGAGAGTCTGTATTATCCTTGAGGGACTGAAGTCTAGATAATATTCTCCTTTCAGAGAACACCACCTAGGGTGGTGGTGGCATAGTGGGTAGGATACTTGCCTCTAGACCAAAAGTTCGAATCCTACTTTCAGCACACCACCACTGGGTTCCTGAGCAAGACCCTTAACCCCAAGTTGCTCCAGGGAGACTATCCCCTGTAGTTAGGGAATGGAAGCCGCTTTGGATAAATGCCATAAATGTAAATTTAATTCAGTACCAATTCAGTGCATTCTAAAGCAAACTGCCTGTTGGCTACATTAGCCTCTTAGCTCCAGTGCAACTAAAGAAGCAAGCTTCAGAACATCTCTATTCTTTCCTTTGGGAAGTAAGAATTTTATAAATTTGATAGTTAACTGAACCATCAGTATGAATATTTTTTTAATTTAAGGGGTAAATTATACCAACAGTCCTAAAAAGGGTTTTTATTCTCCTGTAGTGTGGACATGGATTTATCGTCAGTGAAAATGGCCGCTGCACCGGTAAGACTCTTTTAAGAACGGTGGTCCTGTCTAATCCTCCCAAACTGCCATCAGTCTGTCACTTGTTTTCCTGATAATTCTTATCCAGTTGTTTTTGTCCTCTATGTGCAATCCTGCATTTTTATTGTACTCCCTTGCGACATCCAGATCAGGATGAATGTACCCAGTTCCCATCTGTCTGTCCCCCTGAGCGTCCTGTCTGTACCAATACCTATGGTAGCTTCAAGTGCCGTGCCAACAAGAGGTGTAACCAGGGATACGAACCCAACGATGAGGGTACGGCCTGTGTGGGTGAGTAAAAGGCTGGAGACCAGGGATAATACTTGTAACCATGAAGGAAAGAAAAATATTCCAGCTGTCATGTTACTTTTAGTTTTCACATATTGAATTATACTGAAAACAGCAATGGTTTGAATTAGCTTGATCCAAATGTGTATCACTTCCATCTGAATAAAATACATTATATCAACACTGCGATTGCCAAAAATACGTAGAGTAAAAAACAAAATTGTGGTGTGATTACGCTTTATGTGAAATGATATGATATGCTTTGCTTTTTACATTTCATTCATGGTCACCACTGCTCAATCATGGCCACCACTGCTTATATCTGTTTCTGCTTCATAACTTTAACATTCCCTGCCTCCTCTGTGTTCTGTGGTTTTTGTCACTTTTTGTTTTTCCCTATAACTCCATTAAAATCATTCTGTGCATGCATGCGCAAGGGCAGTTTAGTGGCATATTGCAAAATTTTGCTAATTTGGTTGGGAATAAGCCAGTTTATGATAGCACATGGGCTGATAGCACATGGACTGGCATGGGTTGAGTAGCGTAGCAGGGGTGTGACATTGAAAATCTGCTGCATAATGCTATTTTTGAATCCACTATGGTCCCACAGTGCCACATTATCAGACCCACTCTTAGTGCAGACACATCTCCCATTTCTTTCAAGCAAGACCAGCATTAAAGTCAGTTTCACCCAATTACTAAATAAATACAACTGATTGATTGATTCTATTCTATCCATAACTAATAGTAAGTGAAAGAAAAGGAGTTGATTGGTCATTGCTGCAACTTGCCTGTCGATAATCTATTTTTCTGCCTCACCAGTAGTCATGAAAATACCAAAAACGTTTCTGCCACACCCACACATTCTTTCGCCATGTTAGTGTGCGTTAATGTTCTCTTTGCTTATGATCACAATACAATGACAGCAACTGGACTGGCTTCCTCTTTTCTTTGTGATTTCTGTCTGCAGCTCAAGTAGCATACTTTGGGGATAACAGGTCTTCTGCCTTCAAACTGTGGGCTTCTCACCTCTGGCCACTCTCTCTAACTCTGCTGGCTATTCTCTCTGCCTGCCTGGAGGCCTGACGTCTCGATATCTCTTCTCTTTCCTCTCACTGTCACTCTTCCTACCCTGTGTGTTCTCTCTTCTGTGTGTTGGGAGTCGACAATGAAGAGAACTCTCTATGGACTCCTCACTCCCACTGTGGCCACTGCTGCGTCTCATTTTCAGCTCTCATTCCTGACAGACCTGTAGAATAGACACAGAGCATGCCCACAGGAACCTACAGGAGATAGCTGTTTATAAAAGTAAAAAAAAAAAAACAATCAACGTTGTCACATCAGGCAAATCATGAAGTGAGAAAGCCATCGCATGGAGGAAGAAATCAGCCTCTGACCAAATGTGGAACAGACAATTCATCAGTTCCTCCTGCTCATACACTACCTAAATTTTGTTGTGACAATGTGACAATGACTTTGAAATATGTGCAAAGTTACAAGATCATTTTGAGCGGTGCTTGCAGTTTAATATTTAATCAACGGACGAGTTCCTGGTGTTGATTCTATCAAAACCATGTGCACATCCATGGTGGAAAGTTAACGGAAATGAAACTGAAATTGGAATCTCGCTCTTTGGTCTTTGCAGTGTATCATATTTTGTTTTCTTGAACTGCCTGCTGCCACATTTTTCTAAATGTCATTACAAGACGCCTAATCGGCTTGTGTTTCTTAAGTGTGTTGTCCAGGCCCTAACAGTAGGAGGACTGAGAGTATGAAGGAGTCAGAAACGGTTTGGAATCAGCTGAAATAATGTTTGAACACTGAACTCCTGTAGAAAGTGGTCATGGTCGTATTTCTGCTGCCTCCTTGTTGCTGTAAAGCATTAAGCTCATGTTGGCTGTGTCCAGGTTTCAGCGTGACATGCTTTTTAAGCTTTCGAGTGAGACGTGTAGAGAAACTGCTGGAGATGGGGAGCATATGCCGGGCCATCTGCTTTACCCAAGGTTACAGTCTGTAAACACTGAATAATACATGCACAAGTGTCGCCAGTACACATTCTTAACTCTGACCTATACTCAGTCCAAAAAATAGAGCTGTCATCAGCTCCTGGAAAGGCCAATAGCTTTGATGTAATCATAGCAGTTAGTTAACAGTGCATCATTTTAAAAGGCCTTAAATATTCTGCAGTCCAAAATCATGCAGCACTGAACAGTCTCATAAAGCTGTAAAGAAATATGCTTATAAATTCAGCCACCCTACCAGAGCACAGAATATCATGCTGATATATTACTCAGATTTCAGCTTTTCGAGTTTCTCAGATCTGACTTGAATCAGTTATACTGTGGCTTAAGCAAAAGTCCATATTAATTCTCATCGAATTGTTTAGAGAGACAAACTCTTACTTTGTAAGATGTGTGTTTTATTTCAAAATGCAGTAAAACACTGCAAAATTCTCTTCATTTGTGATATTTGTTGGTGGGAGTGGGCTTTAAATATTTATAGGAAATATCAGTAAACTGATAGCCAGCATTTTGGAATTAAACTCTTAAAATGCAGATGGTACATCCGAATCACATATTTGTTCAAACAGTCAAGTGTAAGGACGTAGCTACATTTGTCACAGCTTTTTGTGTAGCCTTGAGGTTTCAGATCATTTATGTAAGTTTTTATTTATGATATCAAATATCAGTTCCTTTAAAATACTTTAAAAATACTTAAGTGATGTGTGATGTCAAATCACCCTGATTTATTTTTACCACTGAAACCCAAACAAACCTGATCTGTGCTCTTTTTAGTTCATCTCTGTGGTGAGGATGTAAAAATGTGCTCGTGCAGTTGAAGCATAATTCTTCTCCAAACCAAGGCATTACTATGCAGGTCTATCAGGCTTTATTTATTCCCGGAACTGGGTTGCGATCCTTTTAGATTTCAGTGTTAAATTATGTAGTCTGTTGACTACAGTAAAAATCTGTATCTCCCATATGCACACTACATAAAGAATTCAACAGGCCCAATGGAACCGCAGTGAAAATGTTCACAATATTATTTTTTACTTTTCTGTTTCAAATGAAGATAAATGGGCAAAACTATTGGGTTTATAGTCACTGCAGTGCTGAAGCATTGTGTATTCCTTTTGTCAAATCACTCATGTACAGTTGATAGAAATAATCTATTTATGTTCCTCTAAAGTAGACCATGATTAACACCTCCTGTGAGATATATGGGCAGCTTAGAGCCTGGTGTTGCTCCAGAAGAGCCTGACAGTATGTGGAGAAGGGAAAGGTTTTCTTTCTCGTCTCAAATTCTGGAACTCTGCATTTTGTGGTTCTATCCCAGTATTTTGAGCCAAACATGGCGAAAGCCTCCGAAAAAGCGTCTAATCTAACGAGAGCTGGAGGACATGTCCTGTAAACACCAAGTAATTCAAGTACTATGTGTACTGGTGACGGGACTGATGAAAACATTTTTTTTTTACTGCAGTACATTCCACAGTCGCAGTAGTGATGAAAAAAAGAAAGCGGCCAAAAAGGCAATATCATAAAAAAGAATCAACAAGCAAATATTTTGTATGGGATATGCAAAAATGTTCTGAGTAAGTTCCCTTGATATTCGTCAGTGGAGCGGTAAACGTCATTATCTTCCCAAATGACATGTTGAGGTCAGCCTGCGGAATGAAAAGCTCCCCATGGTGAAGCACTTAAAGTGGAAGTGAATGGTGAAAGCAGACAAGCTTGTGTTCTGGAGAGAACAGCGAAGAACTCTGACCTGTAAACAGTCCCAGTCCATGTTCACTTATTTCTGATGTATTGAATGAATGTCTGTCTTTTGCAGAATGAAATGTTATTAAAGATTTCCCTGTATAAAATAATGCAATCTTCCTTGCTTGCTTTTTTTTCTGTAGCACGTTCACAGTGTAGAACACTGTGGATATACCCACTGTGGATATGTGGATATGGGTTGTGGATATACCCATATCCACAACGATGCTGGGCACTGATAGAAATCTTAAAATGACGAGGCTTATAACAAACTTTGTGTTAGGTGACTTTAAAGATGTTTCAAGGACTTTGTTCAGGAGATGAGCAATACCGGTTTGAGTGGACCTGAGAGAGAAAAAGAGGCATAAGCCATAGAAATTGAAAGGGGTGGAAAGAAAGATGAAGTGAGATTAGATCTCAGAGGAAAGCCAAACAGACTTAGCCTGCCGTGATGTGAGGTTGCCGTCTGTTTGTTGTCTTTGAATGCAACATTAGATTCATAAGGCCGGGTCAGGCTTTTTGAAGGGCCGGTGCCTTAGGGGATGCACTGGACCACAGTGCTCATACTCCTGATGTACCTGTTTACCCAGGTGTTGTCCTCTGGCCATTTGTTGGGCAATTAGCCAGCAAGGTAAATAAGAAACATGGGGTCCAGAAACTACAGTGAAGGATGCATGACTATTTCCGGCAAGGTTTTTGAAGTACACAGTGAATCAAGAAGAAACCTCAATTATATTGCATTTGGTGTGTTTTAGAACCCATGCTCTTACTTTACGGTCCAGGAGGACAATATTTCTTACTGTGTTCCAAATGTATATGGCTGGGTTGACAATAAATCTCTACTTGACTTGACTTTGTAATGCCTCAAATGCAAAAGCCTAAAAAGTGCCTTTCAGTGAAAGCATGAGTACCAGGTCAAAAATGCTTGAACACTGAGTGGGGAACTTGCAGAAGGAGATGTGGTACATCCTGGTTCTATTAGGGTAGGGGCTACACTATTTTCATTTTGGCATGCATCTAAAATTAAAGAAGAGGCATGGCTGCAAAACACAATCTCTCATTGCATATACACATAAAAGAATTAACTTGATTTTTTTTTTCATTTAAAAATACTCGAATCCTTTAAAGTTTTAAATGCATATAAAAAGGGTAAATGTGATTGGTTCCTAGCTACCTCTGATTCATACTAAACTAGCTCTGAATGCTCCTGACATTCATTATAGGGTGTAAATTGTCTTTAGCGGTACTTCAAATACCATTAATGTTCCAGTGGTGAACACAGTGCATGTCTGGTTTTTATTGGCAAGGAAGTGTCTGTGGAAAACTACAAACTGCTAAAAGAAAAAAAATATTTTCTGCTGTTCAATCAAATATGGGAAATGTATCGTAAACATTTGCTTTTGCATTTGAAAGAACGGTGAATTGTTCCTGAGTGATTCACTGAGTGAATTCCTTTTCCTCTGTGTGTTTTTTAGATGAATGGAAGATGAGGGGTTGAGGTAGGAAGTTCTCTGTGGTCATGGGAGGCGTACAGTCCTACTGTTGACTGTAATGTCCAAATTTAAAACTTATCAAACTTTAAACTCGCACAACTTCTGCTCCACAAATGCAATAGCTGCAGACTTGATGATGTAATGATGGAATCGGTACCTGTCATGATGAAAGAGGATGAAACGCTCAGAGATGGCGTGCCTGAGAGCATGGCGATGAGGTTTGCGGAGAAGAGGGTGCAGCTGATAGTATCACTGCTAGATTGGAGGATAAGTCTCAGTCTGGGAGGTGTGCTGTATTCCAAGGGCTGGCCTGCCACTGGCAGACCTCCTGCAGCCCTGAGCCAGAAGGGCTCTTCCACACAAGCTTAGGCACTGGAGCCCTTACAAACACACTGCCTAAAAGGAACAGAACAGTTAACCACTGTGGCTCTTGCTTAGCTGTGTGCAAAAGCATATTTTGGGAACAAATATAAAACACATTTTGTGGATTAAAAGTCCTTCACATTTTATTACTTCAAAAAGGCAGTGCCTTGAATGGTCACATTGCTTCACTGTTCTATTTATAATGTTTTGCATGTTGCTTTTCAAGTTCCTTTAGTAAGTTAGTATAGTATAAATAGGGAAGATAAGTGATTCCTAAACTTTTAATTAGCAAGACTTTTAATGAAAATGAACAAAAACAGTAAGGAATGATTTAGCAATAACTCAAGGTTTGTGTGCTAGTTTGTTCCCTCCATGTGTGGTCTACTGATTATTTTTGGATTTGGAAAGAATATGTTGCAGGTTATGAAAGGATCAGTATTTTCCCTAGATCTCCCATCAACATGCCATAACCTTTCGCTGGATTCTGTGATGGGACTCAGCTCTAAACACATCTGACAACAAAACTCACTGCCATCATGTATATTTAGGGCCTTTGTGTAAGCTGGATGTTCAGTAAGAGACACAACAAAACCTGTGTCAGTGTTTGAGGTTAAACGGCCTTAGCCAAAGCTAACATGGCAGGCCGTCTGGGGGAAAAGTGAATTTCGAGGAGTTTCCAAGAGCAGGCAAACCATAATTAATGGTGGGTTTGAATGTAGCCAGACACCGAAGAGAGAGGCAGTGTGATTGTGCTAATCTGAGTGTCCGCAAACTTGTGCTTGGTTGCTAGAAAACCAAATTAGGAGTGCTTGAATGATGGATAAAGGCTGCTTGTTGAGATTATGAATGAGAAGCGTTTTTGCTGATGAGTTTGGTGAGTGCCTACTTGGTCTGAATGAAGTACGCAGTTAGGAATGTCTGAATAGAGTGATGGGGAAAGTTGTGAGTGGATGCTGAAGGCCAGCCTTCTGGCTAAATCTACTATACCTTTCTCTATTGACCAAAAGTTTTGAACAAGAAAGACTCAGGCAGAGATACAACAGTCAGAGGCCGTACGTTGTCACCACAGGACTGACTTCACTCACATCATGAAGAAGTGAAGACTGTGTGAATGTAGGTTCTTATGCTTAGAAAAATAAGTCATAGTAAATAGTTTGTGACAGTGACTTTACATATTAGTGGTGCTTCTAGTTCTTTGTGTCTCCCCAGTCATGTGATTTCCCTCTATCCCATTCATTTCTCCCACACTCCTTCGGATTTGCAAAGCTGGCATCCATTCTAAAACTGGAATCAGTGGATTTTTACTGGCCCAGCCTGTTGCGGCCAATCTAAATATTTCATTATTTCAAACATTTTCCAGCCAGTCACGATGCTCCTAACTGAATTATTGCAGGTTGTCTGACATGGGCTGGACAGAAATATCAACATTAATCAGGGAAAGGTTTGTGGGTGGTTTGAACAGAGATAGATAGCAGGCACTGCAACAGAGCTGAGAACAGATCACCAAGAAATTAAATCCCAGTCAATTTCACATCTCCCAAACTGGCCTTACAGCTCTAAGGGGCGATGCATTTATTATTGCTAACAATAAAGTATAAATAGAAACATTTAGCAAAAGAGGGTTTTTATCCTTGACCTGTAAGACTGCCTTACTAATGAAAAACAGTTCTATTTATTATATATTATAATGATTTGTATTCAGGATTTGTATTCCTGAAGCTAGTGAGGAAAGCTTCACTCATGATTAAAAACATTTATAGATCTGTACTTTCTGTCATTTCAAATGATGATACTTGTTTGATTCCTTTTTCTGTTTATTCTGGTGCATTGGTGACAGGATCTATTGTCCTTGTGATCACAGAGCTGTTATTTCAGATCTAGTATTTTATTTAGTTCATGAAAAAAAGATCAAATCAGCTTAAAAACATCTATCAGCCCAGGAATTTGCTTGCTAAATATGAATTCCTTGTATTTTTGTTAATCTACTCACAGTGTTTATAAAAATAGTTTTACATAAAATAATGATTTTTAACAGTTTTCCATTTAAACCAGATGTTGCCAACCAGCCAAGACATGTTTGAACATTTAGCTTAGAACTGGTTTGAACTGGGGCTAACGAACAGTTGAAGTCAGTATTCAGGTGTAAATACGTATGTATCCCTAAACGTATTTCCACCCAGCTCTTCAGTAAAGTCAGCAAAGCTGTGAATGTGGCTTAGGATAGTTATACTGTCCTAAAACAGACATTTTTGACAACATTAGGGTTCAAGAAGATTGATTTTGAATCAGATCCCCCCGTATTTATGACAGGTGTTACCACAAAAACTAATTTTAGTTTAGCTCTACCTTTAAAGAGGTCTGTGATTTTAAGTCTGTTATATAAAAAGGCTGTGTGTAGCGTGAGATGGGTCTTTTGCCACTAAGTCTAGAAAAAGCAATTCAGGGATCAAACAGGCAAGACACAGTTGTCTTACATAATGGCAATAGTCGTTTGAATGTATTTTTAGACATGTACATGAAAAGAATGTGTTCTTGCAACTGTGACTGGAGGATGATTTCTCCATTGAAAAGCATGTATCTATTTCACAAGACTACGAAAATCATTACAGGTTTTATTTAGACATGGGAGAGAAGAGAGAAACAGGTCCAAACAGGTACAAAAGAGCTTTCTTTCTCTGAACAAACCCTGCGTTGTGTGATGCCACAGTAAAGAGGCTGGAAGCTGTTGTCAGATATCCTAAGATCCAGCGCTGACCTTTCCCTACAGGTGTGCTGCTCTTAGTAGACAGTTACCCAAGTCTGTTTCTTTAAGGCTACACATCCACAGCAGCCTAAAAACCTGGCCCAAGCTTATCTTCACAGACTTTATGAGAGGGCCCTGACTGATGCGTTGCTTTGCGTTTTCACTTTCTCCTAGTCTGACAACAGCAAGGACAACAGAATTCTCTGTCTCACTCTATTTACAGCCAGCCTGTGTGTAAAACAGCCCTCGTTTGGTTTGTTGTCATCAAACCATGGCTGTTTTTTCACAGATCGAGCTTAACAGAATCACTTTTATGAACAATAGCTTTGTGTTCGTTGTATTTTGGGGATTTAATGCTCTAGAGGTGCCAAATGATTTCCTCATTTAAGGTTTGTTTTCATCACAATAGCAGGTGAACGTGTTCTGAACCAGTGTTCTGGAGGAAGAACAGATCCGCAGCTAATGCTCCATTATTCTGTAGAACAAAAAGCAGCCTGCAATTGCCAAAGTCGTAACTCTAATCCTCCAGGCCTGGCATGGGATACTTAACTGTCAGATCAAGGACAATATAATTTCCCCTGAAATAAGGATATATTGCTTCTTCTCTTGCCAATAATGGTGCTTAATGTCAGAGAGAGGGCAAGATAGATTCCATTTTGGGGCTTTTTGAGGAGTGTTTGAGTACAAGGTGACAAAGAGCAACCTTTTTATTCAAAGCATGTCTTTTCTATGTTCATCATTTCAGAGCTGCGAGCAGTGTGAGGTCTGTTTTTTTAGTCTCTTCAAATTTCATTTAAACGACTTGATAACTTTACTGCGCAGTCTCATGAGCCGATTAAGGGGTGCATTTCACTACATGTACTTGTAAAACTATATGTGAAAAATGAAGAGTCTTGAATCTCTTGAGAAGAACAAAGAATCAACAAATACTTCTATTGAAATATAATTTTAATGAAATCATATTTAACAATAATAAGCAAACAACAATAACAAAGTTTGTGAAAAATGTTCTTAAATAAATGATTTCATCTGTTAGTCTTTCACAAATCTGTGTCCTCACAGCAGTAATGAGCCATTAGCTTATTTTCAGTGTATAGTATATTTTACAGGAAGACAAATGCATTTATTTTATTTTAAAACATAGGATCCCCATCCATACATGTTGTCTCTGCTTTCAACACACCTGATCCAACTAAACAGCTAATTAAGCTTTTCTTGGGTTGGTGTGTTAAGTGTGTTACAGCTTAAAAACACAAAAAATGCTTGGGCAGGGGGTCTCCAGGACAAGGGTTGGGAACCTAGGCTGTAACTGAGCAGTGACTATGCCTAAACACATAAGACGCTTCATTGAATTCTCCAGACTGTGCCCAATGCATGAGGAATGATACATGACCGAAATAGAAAGCTTGTTCATACAAACATATGGTAACATATGTCATTTTAATATATGTTGAATTCTTATGTCATGTTTTTGCAGGAAATGTTGTGCTAGAGGGGCACCAGTCTCCATGGTAAAAGTCTACGTCAGCCAACCATAAGCTTCTCCAAAACATACAGCGTCACAGTCTGTTCTGGGTGGCAGTTCCATTATAGCTAACTGTCTTGCGTCAATATGAATACTGGCTTTTATACTATAACTCAAATGTAGCATTTTATTTATTATTATATATCTTTACAATAAATTACCAAAAAAATACCTTTCTGAAACTCTTTACCCTAATTACAATCCCCCAACCACTGAAACATTGTATAAATCTGATTTATCCCTGTATGCCTATATATACTGTACCCATGTACCCACAAACACATCCATGAACACACTCACACTTTCTACATGCGAATAACAAACACACAATCTCTGTATCGAGCTCAAGGAAAGGGTCGTTCGTATTTGGAGAGCAATACACTTTTCCACTTGGTCACTGATACTGTTTGTCCACACCTAAACAGAACAAATGTCATGCATCTATAGTGCAAGTCATGTACAATTTACAGACGGCTCTGTGGCTGTCAAGGTTTTCCAGGTGGTCAGCGCCAGGTTGGGTATCCCCACAGCGATGAAACATGAAGGTAGCGGGCACAGGAGGGTGCACACTAGAGAACTACTGATCTGATGGCCAGCTCAGAGATCAGCGCTGGCTTACCGAGGAGTAAAAAAAGGCAAGCAACCATAAGGAAGGTCAGAAGGGGTTCAGGTGAGAAACTGAAAATAAGAAGGAAAAGAACAACAGAAAATAATGAAGCAATATATAAAGGAAGTTGTACACCAGCAACTTAAACCAACCACTTAGCTGTTAACTTAAATTAAGGCAAAAACGGGATGAATGTTAATTTCCATGCATATCTGCAACAAGGGTGACAAGTATTATGGATAATATTTGCAGCACCAATTGTATGTGTTAAGACCATGAGTCACCCCTCATAAGCAGCACATATATGCATAAACATTCCTTTGTAAATAATAATAACAATAATAATAATAATAATAATAATAATAATAATAATAATAATAATATAAAAGCATGAGATGTATTCCAATAGGAGAACAAAGAATGTGTAAAAGAACATGAACTGCGTTTCCATAGAACTGAATCAAAAGACCTCTGATGCAAAGATCTGTTGCATTCTTTTTGTTGCTTTGAGCCTAATCAGCTTCTCTTTCAAATCTGAGTAAACAACTGCTATTCATACGACAAATCTCTCCAACGTTGTTTGTTCCAGCTTACTTTGAACTCCATAATGTAGTGGTGCCGTACCACTAAATTAATAAAGATCAAAGGACAACAAAAATCTGCAATCATATCATAATCTGTTGTGATTCTTTGACATAAATCTCATCACACTGAGGGAGTGAATATACTCAAATCATGAAAGCCTTTTATCACCCCTTTATAGACGAAGCCTCTGAGTGTGCCTTCATACATGCAGAAGCTGTAGCACAAACTACAGCCTTGAGGCTAACATTAATACAAAACTCTCTTAGGAGGACCTGCATCCAAAAGCATGTAACATATGATCACTTCAAAGCTACTTTTTAAACTGATGGTGAAATCAGTCGAAATGAACTGTACCTGATGTTCTTTTAGTCACCTGACCTTGCTCCTTCTCCTTATTACCCGCATCAACTGTACAGCTTTATGCACAAGCAGGAATGATGAGTAGCTTTCATCTCATAGAGACAAAAGGCCCCAGAAGGGGCTGAAGCTTGCTAGCATTCCCAATGAGCTGAGACGCTGGGTGGACTTTGTCCAGCTGGGCATGCTGCCCACACTACAGAACACTAAGCCACAGGTGAATGGTGGAGTTGGCAGATTGAACGGAAGCCTCAAGCTCTGCATGGGGTTGGGACTGGCAGTGAACCGTACCAGTGCCTCTAAAGAACACCAGGCAGAAGAACGAGGAGAACTCGGCCACTATCCAGAATCCCCGCTCCCCAAATGTAAAACGAATCCCAAAATGGATAAGTAGAGATGGGTATTCTAACAGTAACCTTAAAACGTATCTACATTGTGTATTGATCTTATGTCTCCATGAAGGAAACTATACAAAAAGATACTCCAAATGGAAGAGCCATTTTCAACCACTTGATCCATTTGTCACAAATTTTCCACACAGTGTAAAAAAGCAGCAGGCATTTCAGATGGTTCTGAAATTTTCTATTGATGGCTTCTATTGAGAGTTATAACTCAATAGAAACAAGAAATGTAGAACATTCCTTTGCAACATGGCAGGTATAGCTCAGAGATCACGTTTGTTTCTAATGGAAACGCAGAAGATTAAGCGGTATGTAGGGACAGGGTGAGGAAAGGTTAAATGTGGTGACAGAGGTTTATGTTCCTTCTTTTGCACTGGTTGGCATGGCAGAGAGAAAGGAAGAGGAGGAAGTGCAAATTACTTCCTCACAGTTCAAAATCTGGTGCTCTCATGTTTCAACATGCGGATCTTGGGGAGCACTCTGGCCCCCCGATACCCATACCCCTGGTGCTGCTCCTCCAGTCACCGGGCACTGCTGCTGGATGTGGAGCTACCGCTGGAGCTGGAGCCACTAGAGCTGCGATCTTCGAAGATGCAGATTTCTATCTAAATCATTATAGCTTAGGGTTATAACAAAGAACAAATACATTCATATCTAAATAAATGTTATCATTTGTCTCAATGCTGAACATTTCATAAAGCATTTGATTCCATAATATGACAATGTTCTGAAGTTTCTGTTTGTATGAGGTAAGGCCTCTAATATCATTTGTTCATTTATGTATATTTTTGAAGGTAAATGCATTTTTGTTTGCTTTATATAGTATGAAGCCAATTTTATGAGGGAAAAAACTTGACCCCTGGAGCCTTTAACAAAAGGGCTAGCTAGTCATGGCCCCTGCCTTTCTTTGGGTGGGGGTGCCATTATAAGAATTTACTGACTGGTGGGAGGCTGGGTCACTAGCTTGCTGAAATGGTTGCGTCTCTTCTCCTATTTAAAAATGTGGTTCAGTAATTCCCTATTGCAACTCTTGTAACTATCCACAATGCACTGATCTAATGGTATTTAGAACTGTGAAACTGATAGTCTTACCCAGTGGTATTGTGGGGCTTTGTGGGGTGGGGGTTGTGTATTAAGTAGATGACATCCTAGTTTGTCTATATTCAGGGGCAGACTGGCAATCTGTGCATTCTGGAAAAGTCCAGTCTTTCTAGGCCGACATGCAGATCTCTGCATATCCCCACACCCCCACCCCAACCAGTTGCAGACCTGAGGATTGCCAGAAGCCCTGTGACAGGTTGTTGGTGGCCATTGTGGAAAGACTACTGCTGGCCCACTGCTGCAGAGGTGACAGAACCCCAGAGTAGTTACATAAGCTGCTGCAGTCTTGCCATAGGCAGCTGGAATTGTGTAAAGACACAGAGACATCACTGCCAGGCATGTTTGATGGTCCACTGGCGAGATTGTCATTTCTCAACAGAAATCACCCCAAATAATTACATTTCAAAGAAGTATTCCTGGCTGGCCATTAAAGCTTTCTGATTAGATCACTGTACCTGGAGACTTCAGGCAAAACTATGTGTATAATGCATTTGCACATTTAATGACGAAAGGTACACGTCAAGATACATTCACCTACATACTCATCAACTGAAGAGTATTATGGAAGACCTGGTTTCTCTATTTACTTGCTAATGTACCACTATAAAATATTTGCATCATGAGATTTTGTCTGCTTTCCTAGATACGATTTTGCACAATGTTTAAGGTGTGAAGAAATTGCAGATTACAGTTGCATAAGATGTTCTAAGTTTTCTCAGACTTTTGACATTCTAGTCAGAGGTTTGTCTTCTCTACTCATTATTCTAAATAAGTCTGGTGAATCATGAATAAATCATCAGGCTGGTCAGACCAACATCTCCTGCAGAGTGCTTATTTTATGAAAATCTTTATGGAAAGAAGGCCAAAATTCACCTACTCTCACTTCCATCTGCCATCTCGAGCTGGTTATGTGATGTGATCACCGTCTGGCTGGAGTGACTAACTCCTATGAATAATCAGATATGGCCTGAATTCCACAGTACCAATTCAGTTCATGTGTACTCATAATAATCATTATGGCTGTCACCAATTCATGTGTGAAAAGAGAAGAAGTTAAAAAATATGGATAAGGGAAACTTTTTGATATTTGGAGAGCCTGACAACTCTTCAAAATAAAGGTAGTAAAGAGAAAAACATGTTATTTTTTAACAGTGTGAAGTAAAATGATAATACACCAGCCTGCCTTTGGTTTAAAGGATACCACCCTCATGCCCCTCTCAATGGGGTCGGTGATGAGTAGACCCCGTGGAGCGTAGATCTTCTCATTCTGCTCTTGAATGTATGTGGAGATCTTCTTCAGGACCTTTATGGTGGCAGACAGAAAGTTGGAGAAGACAGATTGGTTCACTAAAGCATGTAATGAGAGAACGAGAGGAAAAGAAAACAAATCATTCTAGTTTGAAAATAGCTTTGCAGAAAACCTTGAACAAATGTTTACCACTCTCATATGGTTTCCTTGGAGTTATAGAGTGACAATAATTATACAATAACACGTGCAATGTATAATTTTTACTCCAACCTATAATTCATGTAGAGAGTTATTATTTTAAACCCACATAATATTGCATTACAGCAAACGGCGGCTTAGAACTTACAGGACCTCTATTGAAAGCTCTGCTGTAAATTATCAGGACCATTTACAACTTCAATAAAGCCTGATGAGAGGAGTTTATTTAGATTGCTTTAGCACATGATTTTAGATTTTGCAAGTAGGCATGACATCAGCTGCCTGTCTGCTGCTTTACAGTCCCAGTGGGGTGAAACTGTGCGATGTCTTTCTGTTTGCCTTTCCACTCTTCCTTACCATCTGTGAAAAGCAGCAAGATGCTTCTGAGAAGCTACAGAGCCAAGACACTTTGATCTGGTGTGAGCTCAGTGACCATGAACAAATCTTGCAATGATTTATGGTAAAATAGTTGTTTTAAAATGCTCATTCAACAAGGGTTTTCCTCCATGCCTGTCGTGGTGTTCATTATGCTCAGCCATGCTTTCTGTCAACTACACTTTCACAATGAGCCAACTGATGTACTTCTGATATTTCTGACAATTTTATAGCCCTCTTCTGGTTGGTTTAACATTGTTAGGGTCTTTAATAATCACAGGAATCAACAACTATTATCAACCCTCTCAGATGTAGGTCCTTTGTAAATGCACAGTTTTGCATTCAGTATCATCAAATGATGCTGTATGTTCTGTTCAGACATTTGAAAGTATGTATTTTATAACTATGTATACAGATGATACCAGTATGTCTTAATATGACAGCAGTCATACATTATCCAACAAAATCTATGCAAACGTACATAGATACTGTGCTTTTAGACATGCCTGGTGCATTGTGAAAAGTTAGAAATAACTTTTGATAGGCAGTGTACTTAATACTGGAGCTCTCCCATGATCATGAACAATAACAGTAATATACAGTTATATTTTAGTATAAATACATAAAGGTTAGTTTATTCTTTGATTTATGGACTTTGGACTCAACCCCACAGACACTGCAACCTCTCATTCTTTTCCTGACTGCCTTGACGTGTGCAATCACTCGTCTTTGATGAGGAAGATGCTTATCTGCATAGCTTTAGGCATGCATGCAACCATCCATGTCCGTTCATGTGTGGCCTGCTGTCAGCTGGAGCGGCAAACAAAAATATTCTTCATGGGTGGGGGCAGTTTCTCATCGTTCATTTCGAAGGAGTTCATTTTCTCAGGCTTGAGTAAAGAATGCAAAGGTTGTTCTGAGGGGTGAATCTGACCGATCGGACGCACGTCTGCTTTTGAAAGGTTTAGGGATGGGAAAGGAGGGAGAGAGAGAGAACACAGGGCTGGTGGGTTTATTTCATGTCCATTTCATCTGAACAACTGTCAGGTAATGTATAACTGTATGGGTCAATTAGGTGTTCTTTTTCAAGAGGCCCTTGGCACAGCACACAGCGCTACAGTCCAGTTATGCCTACTGGCAAACAGGTGCTTACACTTCAGCACAGAGTACGCTCAAAGTGAACTCATGCTTTGGGAAGGGCCTTTGGGAAGCATGGCGAATCCATGCATATCAACGCCTTATCAGAACGTCTTTAGACTTGCATTCACAAGCAGCTTCCATCTGCTGTTCTGAATGCATCTATGGTCGCACTCAAACGAGGCGGCATGTCAGAACTGAGCTCAAACTTTACAAAGCCTTTGAAGGCCTCAGATGACCCGACCAGAGCGGTTCTCTCCTATCATCAAAGCTGACAAGGCTGCATGTAAGGATTTCTGAGGCCTATGTCTCAGCACAAAGAGATATGGGGCCTGCTTGATAACTGCTGATTGGGATCTAAACAGGTTAAAGGAAGTACATCTCAATACCTTTTCATAGCGTGTCTCCATGCAGAGGAAGATGATGTAAGCTGAGGCACAGGCCAGACAGCCCTCCAGGTAAGAACGACCACCAATCTTCTCCGCTTCTGCATAGTAGTTATTAAGCGTTTTTATGGTGTCCTCAAACAGAGTCCGCTCCACCTGTCAATACAAGCATAACAGTAAACTGCAAGAGAATAAAATACATGTTGTTAAACTGTCAAGCTCTGCCACTCTTTTTCCCCTGCAGCCCAAAAATAGCAGCGCTCCTAATTTAGAAACACTTTTACTCTTGGGATCAAAGGACCTCAACCATTAGAAGACGAAAGTAAAGAAAACGAGATCAAAAGCAGTTAGGTCTCTGACAGCCTCTTGAACATTTGGATATTTGTGATTGTCTATTGGTTTTATTGAACAGCTTGCTGTTTAAAGAGGCCCAAATGCTAATTTTACACACAGAGCCACAGAAACCACCGTAGTGTCAGAGTGGGAGCTGGAGGGCTCACACTCTGATTTGCCTCTTTGGGACAAGGGACGGGACAGACAGCCAGGCATCTCGGTACTCAGGGTTTTATTAAATAAACAAAAAGCAGGGTACAGGCATCAAACTTGAGACGATGGAGACATGAGGAGTACACACAGCACACAGACTATATACACAAGACTAAACGAGGTAAACAGGACACAGCTGAGACAAAGGGGAACACGTGACCAAAACAGGATTCAAAATAAAAGCCAAACAGAAAGCACACAAAACCAAACAGGGGAAAAAACAGAAAACAGTGGCCCTTAACGGCCACCAGCCGTAACAGTACCCCCCCTTCAAGGCCGAGACTCCGGCGAGGACACAAAAAAACCCAACACCATCACCCAAACACAAAAAGAACCCCCCCCAAACAACACCAACACGGGCGGGCGGGCGGGGGACGGCGGAGGCAAGGACAACGTCCCGCTCCCCTTCTCACGTCGCGACCCCACTGTCCAGTGTGGGAGCTGACTCCCCATCAGCTCGGCGACGTCGGCAGTCCGCGGGACGATGTCCCCGTCCTGCGGTGCAGGTCCCTGACCGGGGGACCCCTCAATGTCCGTGGTGGTGTCACCACCACCAGGCAGGCCTTCGGCTGGCAAGGTGCTCACTGTCCACCAGTCCAGGCCCTGTTTCCAGGACCGCTCTTGGCACCCTGCCAGGCTGGGCAGGTAGCCCCCTATGGGAGGCTGATCGGGTCCCTCCACGGACCCCTTGCTGGCAGGCAGGCCAGCAGGCAGGCCTCCCTCTCTGGGAGACTGGACGGGCCCCTTGCTGGCAGGTGTGCAGGCAGGTGTGCAGGCAGGCGTGCAGGCAGGAGAGCAGACCCCTCCGGGAGTCAGGACGGGCCCCTCGCTGGCAGGCGAGCAGGCAGGCATGCAGGCAGGTGAGCAGACCCCTCCGGGAGTCAGGCTGGACTCCTCGCTGGCAGGCGAGCAGGCAGGCATGCAGGCAGGTGAGCAGACCCCTCCGGGAGTCAGGCTGGACTCCTCGCTGGCAGGCGAGCAGGCAGGCATGCAGGCAGGTGAGCAGACCCCTCCGGGAGTCAGGCTGGACTCCTCGCTGGCAGGCGAGCAGGCAGGCATGCAGGCAGGTGAGCAGACCCCTCCGGGAGTCAGGCTGGACTCCTCGCTG
>JBBPDB010000146.1:14635003-14653046 GCA_037974465.1 Brachypetersius altus
TGTGTGTGTGGGTGTGTGTGTGTGTGTGTGTGTGTGTGTGTGTGTGTGTGTGTGTGTGTGTGTGTGTGTGTGTGTGGAGCTGCCTAGCTAATATTAATCACTAACCAATTCATGTCCTGATGCCTATAAGAAATGAGGACTACACCACCCATGGAGTGATAGAGTGTGCTCTAGCTTGTGTTTATCATGTTGAGTCTCCTGAGTTAGGGTGCACTTATGGGGATGGGAGAAACTAAACCTTGTGCAGTGTTTAAAGCAATTCTGCCAAAACATGTTTTGAGGTTTTGAAACATTTGACACTCATCTCTCCAGTGATGTTTTCCAGATGAATTTCTGTGTGTAGGTCTTATTTTCTGGCAACTCTTGATGAAAATAACCCAAATCAGTATCTAGTCAAGCCAGATCCATCAGTGGTTTTAATACTTTATTAATATATTTCAAGAAATTGATTTTCTCTATATCATGCATCCCTACCAATATGGATATTTGATCATGTTCTATTCTTCTTGAGTACTTATGGGTTAATCTCCCATACATCATGTCAGTGGAAGTTTCACATCCTCGCTGAGTTAGTTCTCAGTGGAAATAAAGCCCACAGAGGCACACACCCCCCAGGCCTTCAGGCCTCCTCTGGCCGAAGCTGAAGGCCGGCTCCTGCCTTTGAGGCCTTGCTATTCTCTGATCTGTCTTTTTGAATTCTGCTCCATGACCACAATCTTTTCAAGGGTCCTTTAAAAGAACTCCCCCCATGATTGGAGGAAGCACAATGAAGTGAAGTGCGTTGCCCACAAGCATGCCTGACTCCTGGCTGTTGTGCATGTGTGGTGACCCTCCAACGGTGGCCTGAAGCCTGCCAGCCAGCCATGGAGCTGAGAACGTGTGTCTGAACCTCCTGAGATAATAAATAAATTGCATTGTATCTCCAGAATCAGGGTGATGCTATTTGAGTCAGTGACTGGATGTCAGTCATTTATTGTCGTTATCATTGTTGCTCTTCTTAAGTTCTATTATTCTTCTTCTTACTACTATTTTGCCCATATTGGTGCTACTTAAGGTTTCTTAATATTAAGTACATCAATTACAGACTTACGGTCTTGAGAATTCAGACCTAGCAAATTCAGTTCAGGAGGATGCAGGCATTCGATCTGTATTTGGAACAGCATCATTCTTCCTGACATGACAGCTCAGCTCTGCTAGAGAGTCTTGAGAACTTGAGATCGTACATTTTCAGATAATACATTTGCATATAACTGATATCCGTAATAAAATCACATTTAATGAAATACTGTGCTCATTTTCATTTTCTGCAAGAGCGCAAGTACAGAGAAGAATGCACATTGAGAAATATTTTTCAGATATTGGCACTCTTCCCCCTACCATCTCTGACAGGTCTATCCTGGTCTCATGCAGTGCACTTGTATAAATGTCTGGGTTAGTTTTCAGGTATTAGCACACACTTTAGTAATAGTCAAACATTTTGCACCTTCTTCCTTTTTGCCAAAGGTTTTGCACCTCTCCAAATTTTTATACTTTTGCCCTTTTAGCCAAAATGTTTTTTTCAAAAAGGGATCTCTAATTTATTACTTATTTAACTGTTTGGTGTCTGGTTTGATGTCTATTCAAATATACAGGCAGATACTTTTCCAATGACATTTGAAGATCCACCACAAAACAAAGGTAAAGGCCAATTAGCAAAAATTTTGAAAAGTAATTTGTCTCTAATAGCTAAAATAGCTAAAAAGATATCAGACATGAGTGAACACACTGCAACCCAGCTGCACAAACCGAGAGCAGTTATGAGTAGGATTACAGAGTTTTAGCCAAGGAGGGCTTTGACCTCAAACTGTTTGCAAACACAGAGCACAAAGCAGAGCTGTATCACCTGATGTGGTTGAGGTCTGTTAGGCAAAAAACATTAAAGTGTCAGGTTTAGTTCATTCTAAATCGCTTGGCACTTCTTCTGAATCTGCTCTCAGACAGCTGACCATTAACTCACTCTGTGATGTGAAAATCTACTGGCAACAACAAGATTGCATTAATTACTCAAATATATAAATAAAAGTAGACTCCATAAATATAAAGGTTTCATAACAACTGACTTGGAAAAATGTTTGTAGAATAGACCTTCAACTATTACTATTTTATGTGTGAAGAACTTCTCTTTCTCTTTCTATCTTGCAGTTTAAGAAACTTAACTTAGCACTGCCCTGAGAAAGTACAACTTTGATGAATATTATTTCCCTTCGGTAAACAAGTGCAGATTGTCCCGTAAACATATTTGCATTGTATACTGTGAGAACATCCATGTCAACATTGTGCAAAGGAATACATTTACATTGTGAGGAAATAAACACTTTGCACTTCTGTCAGGCCATGAGGATTTTCTCCATTCTTCAGGGTTTCCTTGCATGGCTTATCGAGAATTTACAGAGCATATCTGGGCAGTGGGCCACCACCCCAGCCCCTTTTTTATGACCACCCAAACATATCTTATAGTGCTGGCTCCAAAGTGCTTTTTCAGAACCGCTAAATCAAATATCTAAGCGCCACATCCTTATGTTCCAGTTAAATCATTTAGTACAAACATCTTCTGCGCTTGTAGCTAAAAGTTTTACACAACAATGTTTTGTTGTATACAGAGCTCAGAAAGAATATTTAGACTGGGCAGCTAACATTCAGATGTAAACTGTTACGCCTTCATAATGGCAGCTGATCCAGTTCACTGACGACCAATGATTAAGAAATCATGATCCATTAAGAAAAAAACACATGTCAAACTCATATTAGTGGTTTAAAAAAGATAATTCTAATCCTATATTTACTGATTCATATATATATATATATACAGCTCCAGAAAAAAAACAAGAGACCACTGCAATTTATTTTAAAACCAGCATCTCTGTGTAACCATTCCATGCCAGTGTCTGTTAAATTCCTACACAAGCTCCTCATTCTGCTTTATACTGATTAGTGATCACCTGAATCTTATTTAATGAGGAAAAATATAAAAACACTGCTGAACGGCAAAACAATACTAGAAGTTCGTCAGGTAATTATTGCCATTTTGTGAACAAGTTCTGTAATCAGTGCATCATTTCTCTTATTATTTCCTTTAAAATTATTCTGTAAGGCACAATATATTTATTTGGAAATTAGGAGAAATGTCAAAACTGTTCAGTTCAATACTTGCACCTATACAAAAAATCAAACCTGAGAAACTGAACATTTTTGCTGTGGTCTCATTTTTTCTGGAGCTGACAGCATTAATTCAAATTTGATGCTTTGAGCTCCAGTAGACCCATAAAATATGGAATTAGTCAATAGCAAAAGTGTTCCTCTCTAATCCTGGAGTGCTGATGTCCAGCTCAGTTTGTTATTTCCCCCACTCAAACCTGCCAATGATCAGGTGATTTGAATCAGGTGTGTTTGAGCAAGGAAATCACTAAACTGCACAGGACACTAGTCCTCCAGGACCAGAACTGAACAAGAAAAATTGTCCTATTTCCAATGTACAGGGACACTGCATTGGTGAAAATGAAGCAAACTGTTTCTACTAAATATTAAAATGTTTGCACGTTTTAACAGTGGTCTGTTATGGTAGTAAGATCATAACTCACACATACATGTAGGCCTACTCTATAGTTCACGGCCATGTCGGACGACAGATTCTGCGTGGATTTGTTTTAGGATTTGTGGATTTGTTTTTGTTCAGGTTTCTTGGCAGAGGCTGCTAGTTCGTCATATAAAATCTTCTTGTATTTATCTCATGAAACCCTGTGTTCTAACATGACTCCCCGGGCCTTTGTAGGAAAAACGGCTCCAAAACGTTATAGATCCTTCATAATATGTGTGGGGATTAAGTTTTTTTTCTGTATAACTGTCCTTCTTTTAGCCACCTTGAGTGATTGTTGCTAATTTTGTCTCATTTGACCAGATAACCCAGTTTCAGTCAAAGTTCCAGTGGCATCTAGTAAACTCTAGAGATTTATGTTTGTAATGAGAGTTAACAGAAACACTTAAACATAATGGAGAACATGCTTCAGTTACATTTGTTCATACAGATTTCCAAGGGTGTCAATAATTAGGTAAAAAAAACTAATTCCATAGGATTTTTTGTTTTCTTAGATGAAATTTATATCAATTAAAGCTTATATGCCCTCATATCATCTCAGTGAGAAATGTTCATTTTTAACTTGGTTAATTAAACCATCTTTACCAGGCTTGGCATTTAATTTCTTTTTTTTATTTGAAATATTTTCTAGCACAATTAAAATAAAAAAAAATCACAGCTGGAATTACTCTAACTACTTGATTTCTTACCATGGTTAGCGATCTCACTAACTATGAAAGCTTATTAAATTGTGTCTTGAAGAAGTGATGGTGCTTCCAGGTAATTCTCATTGTTTTGTCCCTTTTGATATAATAGGTGTTACAAGGTAATACACATTGCAAATACCTCATGGTCTGACAATAAACTCATCTAAATATTTACCCTGATAACATTCCTCATTATCACTCAGAGGGAATAAGACTCATTTATAACCGTTGCCTCAGTTATTGATTTTTCAGGGGGCAAAGGTTGAGGACACTTTTTCAACAAGTCTCTGACACAATCTGGGCAGCCGAGAGAGTTTCCATTCGAGAGGAAGAGCCTCAGAGAGCACTGCTGGCCAAGCATCATTTCCTTCAAACGAGAGCAGCATGAGAAGAGAGAATTCACTTTTATTAACTTATTCAGCAATGAACCATGGAGGCATAAAGTACTAGATAACCTGTCCTTATTTCCAGAGTTTCCTCCTGTGGACATCACCTGCACCTGGCAGGAAAGGGCAATGTAATGGTACAATCATTTTCATCATTATTTCTCTGCATCACACCAATAAGGACTATGAGTGACTGCAAATCCTTATATTCTTATCAGTTTCGCTGAGTAGTAGTGTTTTTACTATTCGGCTGCATCTGGAATGATGCCTTTACAGAAAACAATAGTGTCCATTACTGAAGACTTGTTCCAGAGTACCTTGACATCTTAAGACTGGCCCTGACATATTTCTGTAACTTGTCTCACCTAACTGCTTTTCTTTTCCTCTCCAGTGACACTGTACAGTGGTAAGGTCCCGTGTATTCTGTGTCTAGCCAGAGAAGCATGCAGAAACATTCCTCAATCAGGCCCATAATCTGTCTCAACCAAACATTACGACACTACATTACAGCTGCAGAAAATACAGAGAGCATGGCGGAACAGATTGAATAGCAGGTTCAGTTTCAAAAGGGACCACTGGAATTGTATATTGTGCATTATGAATGGCCCACTGATTTGACTATTCTTCTTTCTTCTTCCTTGTTTATATGAAGGTTTATCTGGAGAAAACAGTGCTATTTAAAATGGAAGTTTACAATATTACAGTGTAGAATGCATCACATTTACTATTTCAGATATTGGTCGGCCAACACGTGTCCTAGGACATGTCTATCCACACACAGAACATGGGGAAATTCTGAATTTTTCAATAGTGCAACTGGAATTTAAATTAGATTAATAAGGATCATTTAGGACGGCTATCTGTCACGGTTGGGTCAGTGACCACTAGGGGCCACTGCTTTTCTGTTGTTTTTTGTGACTTTTATTTTGACATTCGGTTCTATTTTTCTGCCTGTTTCCTGATCCCACCTGTTTTGCGTTTGTTCCCTGATTTCTGTGGGTATTTAGGTTCTGTTTGTTTAGCCCCTTGTTGTCTGTCCATCACCTCGTTTTTCATCCCGTTTCATGTTCATGTTCTTGTAGCGGCCCTCGCGCCAGGATTGATTTCTGTTTTGTTTTCGTTAATAAAGATCCTTAGCATGGATGCCTGCTTTCCTGCCTGGTCTATGCCCTGAGGTAAATCACAGGAGCCGACTAGACCCGGCCCCTGTGACTCTATCTATCTATCTATCTATCTATCTATCTATCTATCTATCTATCTATCTATCTATCGTGAGGAACAAAAGTATTTGAACACCCTGCAATTTTGCAAGTTCTCCCACTCAGAATCATGAAGGGATCTGGAATTCCCATTGCATTCCCACCGTGAGAGACAGAATGTAAAAAAAAAAATCAGGAAATCACATGGTATAATGAGAAAATCAGTGTTAATATTTGGTACATAAGCCTTTGTTTGCAATTACAGAGGTCAAATGTTTCCCGTAGTTGTTGAACAGGTTTGCACACACAGCAACAGGGATTTAGGCGACTCCTCCACACAGATCTCCTCTAGATCTGTCAGGTTCCGGGGCTGGCACTCAGCAACATGGAGTTTCAGCTCCCTCCAAAGATTGAATTTTGAGACTGGCTAGGCTACTCTAGAACCTTGATATGCTTCTTATGGAGCCACTCCTTGGTTATCCTGGCTGTGTGCTTTGGGTCATTGTCATGTTGGAAGACCCAGTCACAACCCATCTTCCATGCTCTGACTGAGGGAAGGAGGTTGTTGCTCAAAATCTCACAATACATGACCCCATTCATCCTCTCCTTAATACAGTGCAGTCGTCCTGTCCCCTTCGCAGAACACCCCCAAAGCATGATGTTTCCACCCCCAGGCTTCACAGTAGGGATGGTGTTCTTTGGATGCAACTACCTCCTTCTTTTTCCTCCAGACACGGCGAGTGAAGTTTAGACCAAAAAGTTCTATTTTGGTCTCATCTGACCACATGACCTTCTCCTATGCCTCCTCTGGATCCAGATGGTAATTGGCAAACTTCAGACAGGCCTGGACATGTGATGACTTGAGCAGGGGAACATTCCATGCAATATGTGATTTGAAACCATGATGATGTAGTGTTCTACATTTACATTTATGGCTTCCATCCCCTACCTACAGGGGGCAGTCTCCCTGGAGCAGTCTGGGGTTCAGGGTCTTGCTCAGGGAAGTGGTGCTGAAGGTAGGATTTGAACCTATGACTTCTTGGTCCAGAGGCAAGTATCCTACCACTAGGCCACCACCACCCCACAGCTGATTCCTCACCTTTCTTATCATCAGTGATACCCCACGAGGAAAGATCTTACATGGAACCCCAGTCCGAGGGAGACTGAAAGTCGTCATTTTTGACAATTGCTACAACAGTTGATCTATTTTCACCAAGCTGCTTGGAAATTGTCCCGTAGCCCTTTCCAGCCCTGTGGAGGTCCACAATTTTGTCTCTGGTGTCTTTGGACAGCTCTTTGGTCTCGCCCATGGTAGTAGTTGGAGTCTGACTGATTGTGGGTTGGACAGGTGTCTTTAAAGAGATCAGGCAGGTGGTACTAATTAGGATTACTAAGTGGAGTAGAGGTGGACTTCTTAAAGGCAGAGTAACAGGTCTTTGAGAGCCAGAATTCTTGCTGATTGCCAGGTGTTCAAATGTAAAGCAGTGCAATACAAATAATGACAAATACAAATTTTATGAATTAATATTGCATGCAGTAAAAATATCAGCCAAGAAAGGGACGTGCTGGTGTGGTGTGAGGTCTATGAGTACAGCTGGTATTGAAACCTGTTAAAGGTTAGTTGGAGTGGGCTGCAGTATGCCAGTGAGACCCCCTGCTGCCTGCTGCTTACAGACTGAAGGCAGGGCCCCCATGTGTGTGACGGTAGCTGATAGAAGGCGACAGAGAGAAAGCCTGACTCTATTCACATCCAGTCTGGGCATTAGCATACCTCAAACAGCGTGGCCAAACGTCCTGACCACCTGTAGCTGCGCTGAATCACAGCACTCTAAAAAAGCTCTTCTCTCTCCACATGCTTTACTTCCTAGTAAATGGAACCCTGAAAAGCAAAGGAAGAATAAGTGTGTGTATGTGTGGTTGTATGCGTGTGGGTGTGTGTGTGTAAGAGCAATGGGCTAAGCACACTCCTCACACACACACACACACACACTCTGTGCTGCAGGCCGGTATGACTGCTTGTAGGAGTGTCCGAACTGGGGGGGGTTGCCAGTGTAGCCCAGGGTGCCGCCCACTGTGCAGCAGTTGGTCGTGTTTAAGGGGGGGGGCGGGACTTACAGAGGACAGGAGAAGCCTGTGGGAGGTGGAGTGGACTTGCAGCTTTGCTAGGGGGCTGTCGGCTGGTAAGGCCAGCAATCCACTCCTTCATATATTCTAAGTGCACCTCAGTCAGACCAGAAAAGAGCAGAGCAGTTACAGCTTCAAAATCCACCTGAAGCACTGAAGGTCAGGAGCCTCCTACAGTGGAAGATTAACAGGACAATACTGAACAAGAAACAGAGGGGAGCATACTTCAAGACATTTAACAAAATTCCACTGCTTTTCGATCACCTATTCATATTCCTATTGAGAGCCAAGAAGACAAGGATTACTTTTTTTGTTTTGTTTTCTACAACTCACCCCTGCTCTTCTGACTTACAGCAGAACTTCAGGAGCATGGCTGGACAGAAGAAGCATGTGCATGTGGCCAGGTTGCTCACACTGGCATTAGGACTTTTCTTCATCAGCTTAGGTGCCTCAGCAGAGGAGTATGACTATTACAGCTGGCAGTCAGACAACTTCCAAAATGGGCGCTTCTACGCCAAGCAGCCTCAGTGTGTGGACATCCCGGCCGACCTGCGCCTCTGCTACACAGTGGGCTACAAAAAGATGCGGCTGCCCAACCTGCTGGACCATGAAACCATGCCCGAGGTGATGCAGCAGGCAGGCAGCTGGGTGCCCCTGCTGGCCAAGCGCTGCCATGCTGACACACAGGTGTTCCTGTGCTCTCTGTTTGCTCCAGTCTGCCTAGACCGGCCTATTTACCCCTGCCGCTCTCTGTGTGAGGCTGTCAGGGACAGCTGTGCTCCAGTCATGGAGACCTACGGTTTCCCCTGGCCAGAGATGCTCCAGTGCGAAAAGTTTCCCATCGATAACGACCTCTGCATCCCCATGCAGTTCTCTGGGAATCATGCCACTCAGACCCCAGGTAGGACTCTAATGAACCTAGAAGTCATTCGCTTTGAGGTCAGCATAGAATGCTGTCAGGAACATCAAAACTGATCAAATCAAAATGATTATTGGTTACATAAATGTTGAATAACTTTGAAATTTGGCACTGTCAAGTAGTTTCTGAGTAATAAGCACCAGAATGTGGAAATATATAGAAGATTGATGGGCTAAGCAAAACGTGTCTAATTAAAAAGAAAATGATCTAAAATAAAAATATTCAGCAATAAAGAAATTTCTAATGAATAATTTTTTATTCCAATATTTTTTATTATGTGGTTCAATTCAAAATCACAATTGTTAAGATTTTCCATTTTCTTTTTTAGAGGTAAAAATATGGATAGTACACCATATTTCTATACGGAGGAACTACTCATAGTATGATTGCAAAGATATTTTACAAGATCATTACAATGGCCTCTAATTAGCTTTTTTGTTACTTACTATAGGAATTTCTTAAAAGTAACTATCAAACTTATGAACATCAGCATTTAGCATTTTTTTATGCTCAGAGTAATGTATCAGTAAAATAATTGGTCGTTTTTGCTTTCGTGGTCTAAAAAACGTTAAAGAAATGCTCTTTCTTACATTATCTTTGTGGAGCGTGAGTGTCTCGAGAAAGTGGAGTGAGGGAATTCACTGTACACCTCAAAAGACAATAAGTACTTTGAGCTTTTCCTATCTGAAAGCAAAATCTCATTTGGAATGTGAAGGGGCAATTCCTGTTGTGTCTGGCCTTTCTCTTCTTTTGTTTAATCTGGCAGTTAGGTAGCCAATTAGCCAGCGAGCCAGTTACTGCAGATCACTAATTAGTCTGGATGATCATACATTAGTTAGCGTGATTGATGCCTGAGGTTGGATGAATGGAGATAGGAGCTGAAAGAAGAAGGAAAAGAAAAGAGAAATGGGGCTGGAGTACACAGCCATGGGACGTTTTATTATATGATGAAAGTGTGCTTTTCTTGGGTTGATTTTCGAATAAAGTGCCGACATGACAAAGACAATGAAGAGTAATGAAAGACATGCACGGTGCATTTTTTTCTTTTATTGTGAGTGTAGTAAGAAAAGTACTCCTTTTCTTTTAAGAGCTGCATTATGATAAGTATTCACTATACTGAATGCTAAACAAGGAGACACTCCAGTGAAACAAAGCTAGCTCTGTTCCGTATCCACAAACTGAAAGAAAGGGGTACAAACGGAAAACATTTCTGTTACAGTACTGAAGAATTTTGTTCTTTGCTATCCTTTTAGTTTCATTGATCTAAATGACTGACTCTAGCTATATACTAACACATACAGGTCGATCGGTTCAGAGTGAGCTCAAGCAAAGTCTGCCGAGTTTTTCATTTAACTCTTGAAAGGCTAAATGAACACTGGTTGATTTATTGTGTAACAAAATTACTTCACTAAGGAGTGGCTATTATTCACAAATCTGGGCAAAGCAGTTCATATGTATGAGTTTGCATTGGCTGACAAAAGGGAAGAGCATGTAACACTTCTCCCGGAGGAAAACGTCAGTTCAACCGCCTTCATGCTGTAACACATAGATCATATTGACAGAGATAAAAAGTCATGAAATACATTTGTATTTCATGAAACTCTTCTCACGTAGTTTGGTTTCCAGTGCAATGGTAATTTTGCTCAAATGATTTTCTGGTCAGTTCTCTCCTTGCTAACTCCTTGCTATCAGGCCTGGCTCACACTGTAGCTGTCCTGCAATTACATGATATTTCATGGTTTGAGTGTTGGTGTGGAAACTAACAGAACAGAGTAAAATTTACTTTCCACTTCGCTGCTGGAGAGCAGCCAAATGCTCGCATCAATGTCTGTTTTGGTAAGAGTGTACGATGATCTGAAACAGCAGTCTGCAGATAGCATGGCAACACAAACACACTTGACATGGGCCGGCCTGGAGAGGAGCGCAGCTCCGAACAGACGCCTCACGAAAGCACAGGATTTTTTTTTCTTCTCTGTGGTCTAAGGTGAAGTCCAGGGAGGCCAGTTCACAGCCAGGATCTGTGCTCCTGAGTTGGTATCTAGAGACCGCCATGGCCAAATGATGAATACATGCTGGTAAATGGCATTTGTACAGTGGAAGAGCAAAGTGAGGAGCTTTCTTCAAGCATTAATTACTATAACAGCAGAGCATTTTTTATAAGTGAGGCAGGAGACTTGTTCTCTCAAATCTAAAGCCAAACTGACTGACTAACAAAAGTGACCCACTGTTAAAGCACTGAGTCATCAATTTATCACTGGTTGAATAACTCGTTTCTTCTTTCTTTCTTTTTTCAGCAGCGGTAGCAGGGGGGAGTTATTGAAGAATGCGTATTGTCACTGTCGGAACAAAACCTTGTAGCTACATTTTTGCTTTTTTTTTTCTTGTCTTTTTTCACATATAATGAAAGCAACAGCTGCCCTTTATGTAAAAAAATCATGGTGAAAGTATCAAAAGAAACAGTCAAAAATTAATTAAACAACTTACTTAATAAAATCTTTTTACATTGGCGTCAAGAATGTTTTGTCTTTCGACTGTAAAACAAGGTATGAACGCATTGTTCCGACAGTGATGATATATAATACGTATGCACTGTTAAAAGTAAAGGATCAACAGTTCTTGATTTCAATGCATAGCTGTAGAGAAAAGCTTCACACTCGCACATCTCTTTTACGAAAAATATTTTAAAAAAGAACCATCCACTGAAATGTTGCAGGGAACCAAAGTGATTCTTCAACGGCATCATTTCAAACACTCCTTTTTGTCATCTACAGGATTAAACAGCAAGAACTATCAAACAACAGCCAAATAACATGCAGACCATGTGGTTGTGCCTGTTATTACTTTCAGTAGCTGTCCTGTATTGTAGTGTACTCAGCTCATTCTTGTGGTTGGTGTAAGCCACGAGCACTCTGAGCTGACACCAGAACAGACTACGGAGAACACTTCTTTCTTGTAGAGAACATGCATTCTGTTATTTATAGGATAGCAGTGAATGCAGAAGTGCTGTGTTTTTAGGACCCCTAGAGGGTCGCTCAAGGGGAGATATTTAAACCAGCCTCTTGTCTATACACCATGCACATTTAAACAGATGTGTTGGGATTTGTGACATAAATTACACGCTGTATTTCATTCTGAGCATGGTAATGTTTTATGTCATATGTGTTACTGCTCATAACTTCAAGGGTCCAAATGAGCTATAAAATTATGACCAGTTTAAATGGAATGGAAAAAGAAAAATCCTTCATACCGGAGAATGCTGATGATAAGTCTCAAGTGAAGACCTCTGGCTTCAGTCTGACAGCAGAAAGCAAGCCAACAAACCACATTCTGCCCCAATGACACACTAAATGACAGTCCTCAAATTATACTCCATTACTCAAACCCCTCCAAAACATCCTAATGGCTTACTGCACAGCAGCCTTCAGGAAATGTCCCAGTAAACTGTGGGCAGCCTGCAGTCTTTAGTTAGGGCCTCTCAGACACTACAGGCAAATAAGACATGTTTGCATATATTTAAAAGCAAAAGCTAGCGTTCAGAAACTCACTCTCACTTTTACTGCTTAATATAAAAACACATTTGCACTGTTCCTATATGCTAGGGGCTATATTAATGCAAAATCTAGCATAAATCTAAATATTCTTAAGCAATTTTGTACAGTTCTAAATTTCCTGGAAATCCTAAAAGAGAGGTTTGGTTCAGAATGTAGAGAAAAGGCTGATTTTGGGAAAAACAGGGCCTTGGAGCTACATTACATAGTTATACCTCAGAAAACGTTTTCATTAGTACAAAAGAATTAAACATATTTGGAATACTATATCTGCAATGTTGCATGATTGCGCCATATGTGGATAGAGCTAAACCCTCATTAAAGTTGCTGAATTTAGGCAAGCACAGTAAAGTGTGAATTCATATGAATTAACTGAGCAAGCTGAAATCGATATATTGTACCATCATACGCATCTCACCTTAAACTAAATGCCCATGATCAAATCCAGGCAGTCTCAAAATTCCTGTGTGATACTGTGATCATGACAGACATAGTCACTTATTCAGTTGCTGCCAAGTATCTATATGTATCTACCAAAAAATTTTTTTTAAATTACACTACCATTAGGAAGGATTCAACAAAACCTTTCACTGATTCAGCTGTAAATAACTTGTCAGTCTGCTAATGTGTGTCAATCAGAAAATCCCCAGCACAAACAGAAACTCAGTTTACAGAATTCCCAAAGCCGAATGCTCTTCAGACACATGCTTTGGCTTTGCTTCAAGAAGGCAGCCTGCCAGTAAACCACCCTGCAAAAGTGAATAAATTACTCTGCAGTTCAAATAAGACGTTACAGCTTCAAGAGTGTGACCCTCAGTCCGAGTTGGAGGTTGGTGCCATGAGTTCTCTTTGCTCAAAAAGAGTGCTGGCGGCAGAAAATTGCATCTCTGAGCCACTGGCTAGCAGTGCTCACAGGGAAAGTATGAGAATTTGTGCTCTGGCACAAAATATCATTGAGCACAGAGGGGTTCAGTTCCCCACACCCCAAGCACTAAAACTGAACTTTGACCTTCCTTATTGTCTTCCACTGTGGTTACACTTGTCACTGGGGTGATAAACCCTGACCCTCGCTTTATAACCTGAAATGGGGAATCAGGCGGGGAGCCGTGTAACTGCCTGCCACCAGGTGTTTCTGTTGTCTTAGCTGGAGCAAAGGGCTACAGAAGTTGTGGGACAATACCTCATTCAGTAGTGCAGTGTGAAAAAAGAGCTAGGCTTCACAGCACTTCCGAAGGAACCCTGTGCATCTCGTGAACCAAACTTTATGAGTGATCATGGTTTGATTGGTCCCAACAGGCCCAAGGGTTGCATGTTGTGTTGTGTTGATTGTACCAGTTATACATATATATATACGTGCCTCTCAAGACTACAAGAAACAAATCTAATTTTTCTACCATGACCTGACTTCTCATGAGGCCATACATATTTTGGCCAACCTTTGTTAAACCACAAGACTGTGCTGACAACTTCTGGCTATAGTAAACCAAGTAGGCCAATGCCTTTTCGCATTAGCTCAACTTGAGCTGTTAGACTCTGGCATGCCTGTACAGTGCAACATTATGGATTTGGCAGACCACCTCTTTCACACCAATGGCCTGGAACAAAGTACAACTTTTTGTAGAAAGCCTTCATCAAAGTGTTTATGGCTGCACTGGGTTGTCAGGGTCTGCTTGTCTTTGTGGGATAAGCAGAAGTTAGTACATGACTTTTCCTTCACACTGAGGAAATCAAATTTCCAGTTGCCAGAAGTTGTCGCACTCATTATTCTGAAAGCTATGGATTAAGCACCATTAGCACTGGCCTTTAGCCTCAGTGTGAGAGCAGCAGAGTAGTGCGCCCTGCATGCCTCATCTGCTCTTGGCACACATTAGACTCCATTAGAATGTGTGCATATACTAGGAAAACTGGTAGCAAATATTTTATACAACAAATATGGTTTAAAAGCAATCTGTGCAAAGGCAACTAGTCTTCAGTGATCAGGGATCTAGTGAGGTAAACACATTGTATTTTTCAAACAGGAGTCTGTATGATGGCCCCACCAGTCAAGAAACGTAATTCGTAAACATATAACTTGTCACTAACCAGCTAAATTCTGAAAAGGGCACTTTCCCCCCAGGAGATTTTTGCCATACATGTTCACTTAAAATATACAGATATTTACATTCAAACATTTTCATCACCATAATTGTAATGCAAACATTGCAGCAGAGCCCTGGTTGCCATATCCTCCCAGCAGAAAATGGCATCTGACAAGATGGAATTTACAAAGTGCTTACAAAGTGCTTAGTGCTTCAGTGAGCAATACTGCAGGCCTGTGTCTCTCCCCAGCTGTCATACAAGACCCAGCATTGTGTCAGTCCTGCACTGAGACTGAGCTGCTGACTGTGGATTATTAAAATCATAAATGTGCTAAACTATACAAAGCAGGCCAAGAAAAACAAATAGAAAAATAATCTGTTTTTTCTTGTTGTTGTTGTTTTTGTTGTCTTCTGGCAGTTTCCAAAGCGTGCCCACCCTGTGACAATGAACTGAAGGCCGACACTGTAATGGAACACTTCTGTGCCAGTGACTTTGGTAAGTAAAATTCTGAATGTACACACACACACACACACACACACACACACACACACACACGCCCGCAGAGAAATCAAGCTTGACCGATGGTAGGACAGTGATTAGGTACTAGTGGGAAAAGCAGAGATCAGTGGAATGCTGTGTTGATAGCACAGGCTAGGAAAGTGACAACAGTTGCTTGCCTGCTTAGCTATTTTCTCTAAAGTGATGAAATAAGCCGTGTGATTTGGCAGCAGTCAGGTGGACTAGTGAACTTTGTTATGTGGGAAAGCGACTGCTTTAGAGTTGTCATAGCTTTAGTGGAAGAATAATGTTGTCATATATCAGATATCAGATATGAGCAGCAGCCCAAGAATGACCATAAAAGTCTGAAAAGGATGTTCATGATGAATTTCACATTGAATCAGTAAAATAAAATGTATGGTATGTTACATAGTGTGAGCCATAATCAACCAACCAATCAACGAATCAATCAACCAACCAAACAGTCAGGAGGTCCGTCAATCAGCCAGTCGGTGAATGAATGAATCAATTAATCAATCACTCAGTACTAAGGTATGCTGGTTATCTAAAAATGGCTTGAATTTATGGAACCTTCAGCCTCTGGTATGCTTCACACTGACTTATCTGAGGTGGATCTCTTGGAACTTGTATCTCCAGCATTGAAAGCCATCAGCATGGCCCACCCTAAAGAGACCAGAACATTCTAAAATAAAGCGGCTTCATTCATCCCTCGGTTGTCTTTGGCTGTGAAGTGTGTTTCTCTTGGATGCAGACATCCCCTTTGTATGTAGCCACTTTTAAGTATGACAAATTACCCTCGCCAGCGTGTTGAGAGGCAGGGCTGAGTGTTCTTAGAGAAATTAGGAGCGAGCACAATTTTGTTTAAGAAATATTTGCCACTGCCCACCACCCAACATCACAGCTGTTTCTGACCAACCCAACCAACTATATTTCAAAATAAACTTAAATAATAACACTTTGCTAAGTCTTTCCTCCTATACAGCATCATTTTACTTTCCTCCGCATTCCATTAGAATACATTCTGTGTTTCGTGGTAAACTTTATGGTCTATTTGACTCACTTGGATATGGTGGAAATTTAAATTTCTTTAGTTTTGCTTCCAGCTACCATGAGGCAATTACATTACATGCTTCACTGCTTCTTAGCTCACTATACAGTCAGCATACCTAACACTTGAATTGAGTCCCATATTTAAGCAATATGAAGGCCATGAGAAGAGAGAGCTCACTGCCTTGTGGATTAATCTGCCAATAATCAATATTAATGTATTCACATTTTTATATCTAGACTCATTCTTTGAGTTCTACCCTCATTCTGAGTGAGAGCAGCTGCCTCTAATGAGCCAGAAAAGGCAGTGAAATTGACGCTTAATGAGGATGATAGGTAATTACAGAGGCAGAAAAAAACAAACAAACAGGCGCTCATACAACTAACGAGAAATGTAAAGTAATATAAATGTCAGGCATTTTTTTCCAAAAGAGTTAAGCTCAATATAATATACTAAAGATTCTCTTGCAAGGATGGAAGAGAATGTTAGTCACCATGTATGACTAAGATTCTAAATGTTGCCGAATGCATGGCCAAAAACGCCCCTGAATGCTTTCATGGCCAATTATTGCCCACAATATGGACAATTTTAAAATGTGGTTGAGAAAACTGTTACAGATTCATACTCTAGTCCAACTTAAAGCCACAGTAACCTAAATGTAGTGGGACAAGGTTGACACTTGGTTAATATATATTTTCCCACCCACTGCTGATAACATAGCCAAAGAATTAGAAGATGTTTTAAAGGTGGGCAAAAGTCATTTTTATTCATTAGTTTGTTGACTGGGCTTCAGATTCAGATTTACAGACCTAAAGCTATACAACATGTCGTGACGGCACGCAATAACGACTTGAAAATCTAAAGCATGGTTACATGCAAGCGGATAAGACAAACGTTAAGACAAATGTTATTTTTATTAAAGCATTCATCTGTGGCTTGGTGCAGACAGGCTTTAGAGCTGAACAGATTCCAGAGATGATCACAGCAGTATGTGCTGTACAGAGGTACAGCTGTCTGATTGCCAATAATGACTTCAGTATAAATATACATAGGTTCATGTACTGCATTAGTCATTTGCTCACCCTCACTGGTTTCCCATTTGTTTTCTGAGTGCTTTAATGTGCTGTCCAAAATGAATTTCTTTTTAATAGTTTTATTGGCTGAGGACCACCGGAAAAATGGGAGCGCAGTCAAGATACTGTTCTTGATGTTCTTTCTGTCTTTGTTTGTTTTTTGAGTCTAAAACAAATCTAAAACTGTGTCTTCAAACAGGCACATCATCAACTAAATGTCGACTGATGTGCAGAGATTTGCAGAGAAAGGCCTACTGCAAAAACTCAGTTCAGATTAATGGACAGTAAGACAACAAGCTTTTAAGTAATTGCACGGAATGTTATTCACAAATGGCAGTTTCAAAATCAGCTAAGCATATTTATATTGCTAAGAAGCTTGTAGGTCCCTTTTCCCCTTTTTTTAATGTAAGCACGTTCACTGCATTCACTTAAAGCCCCTTTAAGTGAATATTGCAGAGTCTGAGGTTTGAGATCTGGTTTTTCTCAAGGTGAATACCTCTCCATACCTGCATTCATCTGCCCATCAGACCTACCGGCTGTAATTTAGAGCAGTTCTTGTTTATAAAGTGGGTTCAGCTTGTCATTACAATGTTGACCAGGCAAGCTTAAACTCACCAAGCATTATGGCTTATGGGCGAGCATGAAAATCAGATGTCAAATCTGTGTACAATTACACTGCATTAAGGATTAATCTGTGTACAATTACACTGCATTAAGGATCATTTTTGCAGATGATGTGGTTCTGTTGGCTTCATCAGGCCGTGACCTACAGCTCTCACTGGAGCAGTTTGCAGCCGCTTGTGAAGCGTCTGGGATGAGGATCAGCACCTC
>JBBPDB010000146.1:14655501-14667224 GCA_037974465.1 Brachypetersius altus
CAAAGTGGCAGAGGAGAGGGAAGTCTGGGTTTCCCTGCTTAGGCTGTTGCCCCCGCGACCCGATTTTGGATAAGCGGCAGATGATGGATGGATGGATGGATGGATGGATAAGGATTAAGGATTGTTAGCTCACTCACAATGTAATATATAAAAGGTTCTGAGATTGCCCCATGTATACACTCGGCAACCTGGTTACTTATATTTATGTAGTTACATTACTAATTCAGAAGCCATTTTTACAAGTTGGGGTGAGAATGCAGAATCCTCAACCTGGTTAGTGTTTACTGTGATTGGTCACTGTGACACCTAGATGGTCACACTCTGGCCTCCGCCGTCTGAGAACTGCGCAGCCCACATACTGCCCGTGTGGGAGTTTCAGCATGTCCTCTTTAATTGGGCTTTTTGTTAATCATGCTATTTTCTTTTCCTTTATTTGGATTCTCTTGGTCTGATGATTCTGGCCAAACATTGCTATTGAACTAATATTTATGCTGCTGCCAAACCTCTCAGAGAGAGAAACTGGAAGCGCCTGGGCGAAGTCACTCAAACTTGCACTGACAGCCAACCTGCAGAGATAATGTATGTGTATATATCTGTACTTTGACAAATGTATGTTTGTTAAACAAATGACAAGGGCATAGTAATGATTTTAAGCATTTCAGAGCTATAATGCTAAACATCTAATTTCTTTATGTTCACACAGTCAAATTGGCAAATATTTTAGCAAAAATCTTATAAACTATTATTTCACCAATTTAAGACAGTACATTTAACCTTAATTGTTAGGAAAGAAATTTACTGAGGTCAGCAAAACTCTGGCAAAGTGAAGGCCTGATTATTTTTGTATCTAATAGTCAAATATAGAACATTTAATTGCTCGATTACACGTCGAAGTGAACATTTATTATGCTCTTTATAATACATTAAAAGCCTTTACAATTTTCTTTGGCAAGCCAAAGAAATGCTGCTGCTGTGGCTAGGGGCTCCATGGCTCTGTAAAACAGCAGTGAATGAGGCGGGGATGTGCTAGGGCCACTGAGGGGTGTTTCACATCTGTCTTTGAAAACTTTCCATTCGTCTCTCCCTCCTCTCCCGGGTGACTGCAATTAGTGCCGTCCACGGTTAAATGATGCTCCTCTGGGGAGGTGTAAAGTATTCCACTGAATGGGAATGCCCAGTCTCTTCCTGTGCGCTTGTTGTGAAATGTCTTGCTGCTTGAGCTAGCACAAATGAATGGAAGAACCAGTGTGACAGAGGGAGACCCAATAGTGGCAGGAGGATTTCCCAATTTTTCCGGCGTGTAAAGATGAGTGACGACATATATACACACAAACGAGACCTTTTTCCACTGACATGTGGTGTTCCTCCTGGCTTCGGGAAATTCGTTTGTTTTCAAATGATCTAATCCTTTCATCTCCTCCCCAGCGCTCAAGATGAAGATAAAAGAAGTTAAGAAGGAGAAAGGTGACCGCAAGCTTATCGCAGCACAAAAGAAGAAGAAGGTTCTGAAGATGGGCATCCTGCGTAAAAAAGACCTGAAGAAGCTGACACTCTACATTAAGAATGGAGCCAACTGCCCCTGTTCCCAACTGGACAACCTCGGGAGCAACTTTCTCATCATGGGCCGCAAAGTCGACCAGCAGTTACTGCTCATGTCTATCCACAAGTGGGACAAGAAGAGCAAGGAGCTCAAGTTTGCCATCAAATACATGAAGTCTCATCAGTGCCCAACTTACCACACCGTCTTCCAGTGACCAATGACGGCAGCACCCAAGTCTGCTTCCTCGAATCCCTCTGATCCCTTTCTACAGTTAGCACATGCCGTTTTTTATTTGAAATCTGCCTTTGGGAATCATTCATTTGCTAGTGGTCTGATATTTCAGCAGTGTTTGTTTCTATTTCTACTTTATTGCCCACTGTATATGCTGAAAGAACCCTCTGTCGAGAAACCAACTAAACTGTCTTCGTCAAAGCAACATTTCAAACTGTCCTGGGTGGAATGCCAACTTATGTCCGGTAAAAAGTTCCCCACAAAGAGTGGTGCAAAATTATCAGGAGTGATAAGAAAAAAGTCAAAGCCATGCTGAGCCTGTTGCGTTAATGTCAGAGTGAGGGAAAGCAATCAGAAAGTAAATATTTGATTCAAAAGCTGAATATTCACTTTGAAAAACTTTGTGCCAGCTAGCTTTCCTTGTTATATTTTATTTTGTAGATATGGGGAATATTGTTATACCGTGTACTATGTAGATAAGATTTATGGTCATGAAAAACCATATAGAATGCAGGGCCACCCGAGATGTGGTTCATGTCGAGGAGGGCGAGGGATGTCTGATCGCAGTTGTGCCTGATTGTTGGTCAGTTGGACTATGAGCAGCACCTGGACCATTTCCCTGTCCTGAGAGGGCGTCTCACACCAGCCAGCCGGACGCAGACTCTGGACTGACCCAGCACTTTAGCTGGTGAGATAGCTGGCATCTTTTATTCTTTTGTTTCTATTAAAATATCAGTCTTTTTTTTTTACTGAAAATATTATCAACTGCTTCAAATATACTTTCATGGTATGAAAACGAAATCTGGCAGGCATAGCATCTGGATTCACTGTTTCTGAAATAAAGGAAAAAAAATCATTATACTTCAACTGTCTTTAATCAGTACAAAATAAGATGAATAAAGTGTCTTTCTTTCTCTTTCTTACTTTCTTTCTTTCCTTTCTGTTTTACTTAAATGTTCTTTCTTATGTTTCAGTTAATTTCCCTGAGTGGCATCTGTGTGTGTTGGGTGGGAGGGGGATCATTAATTCTACATGACCAACTTCTCTTCCTCTCTTGGGATTAAATGGGTTGTGTTGTTACTGTGCTTTTAAGGCTGCTTATATGTAAATGAACTCTCTTCTGATTGGCTACCCAGCATTCTAAACCACCTCAGTTTACACAAACTGGAGAGTGAATGGTGTGTCTGAAACATTTTTATGTACTATATAATACTATTTTTTTAACTGACACCGTACGGAAAATTAGGTGTTCCATGACTTTTCATTTTTTCTTAAAACGGTGTTACCAAAGACTTACATTACCAAAGGTTACATTAACCCGATGAAGGGCGGTAATAAAACAAAGACTAGCAAGATAACATCTAACATGACTTAAATGAACCATAGCCTATTTTGAAACAGGCGGTTAGACTCAGAGAGCTGAATCAGCACAATTAGAAAAGGCTTGACACCCCATCTGTTTGCTCTCAGTAACAGTAGTGCCAGAACAGAGGAATGTGAAAGCTGCAGTAGCTGGATTTATAGTTGGAGTCATTCTGCAGGCTGTGATCTCAGAGATCTGACCTAATGCCCTCTAATGCAGCAGTGACTGAGGCTCTGTCTGTGGCTGGAGCAGAGGACTGTTGGTGTGAGGCTCCGTCATCAGTGGCCTGCTGACTGGGGGGGGGTCTGCCCAGCGCACAGCAGGACCCTGTGCCTCTCATTAGCCCGCTGGCCAGACTGACTCACACACACACTCCCACGCTCCCATTTAAACAGGCAGCAAATTGACATACACTCACACTCGCACACACAGCTTACATCACACCTTGCATTCATCACTGCCTCTGACACGCACGACTGTCCCCAGAAATGTCATTGACGTTAAACCTAGATATTTCTGCCAAAAAATGCAACGCCATCTGTACTTCCAGCTCAACAACCACTCACTGTACACGCTTAAAAATAAAATTTCCTGAATGGTTCTTGGCTTGGATGTGTGATTGTAGGAAAAAACCTTTAGCTGGTATAGGACCTTTACATGATCTGGAGCTTCTTAAAACTTTTGCCCACATCACATGTGAACAAATGTTTTATTATCCTCCAGTGGTTCTTAAAACAGTCCTCAGGTCCACATCTTTCCTTTATCTCATGTTTTGCGAGTTGGGTTGGAGCAAAACTGTATCTGGGGTTCCTAAGGACCACTGCTTTAAGCAACCAAGTCAAAAATCCCGAAAAACTCTTAGTATCTGCATATTTCAAAATGTCCCTCTAAAACATGGACGCAGCTTTTAGTTTAATTTATCTGCTCCTGCAGATTATCTATGACACACAAATGTGGTGTTGTGGGAAAATCTGTATTCATTTTGCATTTTTTCATCTGCTTCGTGTGGTTTTGGCAATATCGGAAGAAAGCGGGTTGTATTCCAAAGGCAATGTCAATTTTCTTTTAAAGAGAGGAAGGGAGTAGTACTGAAGACAGAATTAGGACATGGTCCTTTAAATTAATGAAAGAACAGTGCGGAGTCATCTGCTTCTGGCATTAAAGAGTCATTTGCTTTAGCCCTTGAAATGATTGCAACTAACACAACCCCTAAAAACACTGTAAATACAGCACACTTGTGGATCGAATCAAAGTTAATAATAAACACCTTAAAGGAAACGACACAACAAAACACATTCAGAAGACGCATTGTGTACAGAAAAGGCCAGAGACTCAACAGATGATAAGTTCTCCAAGAAAAAAAAAAAGAAGCAATTCAAAGGCAGAAGGAGGAGGGGAGAGATAGTGGGAAAGAGATAGCAATGGAGCCGTGAGAGAGAGTCAAAGGGAAAGACAGACAGAAAGACCGTCCGGAGAAAAAGAGACTAGTCATGGGACTCATCAAACAGACCGTCTGTCTGTGGGCCCGGCCTCCAACCTTCATGCCTCTGTCATCACCTCCTCAAAGGTCGCTTACCATAATTAATAAGAGCCTGATGACTGCAGAAGGGCTGAACAGGGGCCTGCATTGTGCCAGATGACCGATAATATAAACAGGCCGTCACACCGGCAATCAAAAGGTAATTTAGATCCTCCGTCAGCTTCTGTGTCAGACTGATTTCCCTGGAAGGTTAATATCACTGGGAATGCAGTGCCTCGCCAAGAGCTCTCCTTGCCTTTCATTCTGTCTCTCTCTCTTCCATTCTCTCCTTCTCTCTTCCTAATAATCACTCTGGCCTATTGGCTGGGATAGAGAATAGGCTCTTTATATGCTTCTCTTGCTGCTTCAGTGATAGCAGACACCTTTTCACAAGTGTACTAGTTGCTGGCCATGTATATTTGGAAGGCTTTAGACCATTTAGATTCACACAGACTCAAGTTATTGACCTTCTGTTGCTGGGATACAAATCTAGCCGTAATGCCCATTCAGCACTACTGCTAATCACACCATTCACCTGTTGCTAGTGTAATGGTGCATCTCAGCAGTTATGTGTCAGCCTGCTTGTAATGTCTGACCTAAGAAAGCCACCTTGGGATGCATTACACTGATCAAACATGGCTCAACCGTGGCTCTGGCCGCAAGCATACTTGCTGATGACAGTGTTGTGGGCCACACTGTTCTGTGGTTAAACGGGAAGCTCCTCTCTAGGTGAGAGTGCTTCCAGATGGTTAGGTGGTTGAGTGGTCAGTCGGCCAGCTGACAGATTTACACAGAGAAGTGGGGCCGATATTGTGAAAGTAGTTAGATAAACAGTTACAGTACAATGATAATTAATTGCATGCCTAATTCGGTGCAAATGTCTGTTATTTTCCCCAAATGAGGATCTCGAGTTAGGCTGCGTCTGTTCCCTCGGTCCATATTGCTGGGTGCATGGAGAAGTCATGTTGAGGTAGTGTCTGAGCGACACATGCGGTAGTCCTGCATAGCCTCTCCCTGCACTCAGCAGTTACCTGGAAAATTCTGAGAGCGACTCCACTGATTTATACCAGACATAAGGGCAGAACACACACATAGATGTCCAACCACACATGCTCACACATTCTATCCACACTGTTGCATTCAAATGGACACCTATTAATCAAAATATTCAATTTCAGACTGATATTTTTAGTCAATTTAAACAGTGCACATTCACATAAACAAGCCATAAACATGCCACGTTTACATGACGCGGTTATACCTATGCATATAATCTGTCATAGCTTATAACCGCATATGACATCTGTCATGACACGTTTATGGTGTTACCCTTTTTTTCTGTTGTATATCATATGATCAAGGAGCAAAGGCCTAAAAGGGCAAAAGTATTTGGCATCTTAACATTAGCATGCAAATTGTGGCATGATATGACAAATAAAACAGCTATGTTCAAGAGAAAATTGATATGTCTTTGGGTAACTGTAGCATGGATGTAATTTCAGAGGTTTACTTAGATTTCAGGTTGCTCATAGCCTATGCTTTGCCTTTTGGGTACATTATTTATTTCTAACCTGCTATCATCCAGGTCAGCTATCATCCATGTCTCAGTGGATGCAACACACTGCTCACTGCTCTGTCCTTAGTGAGTGGGGATTTTTTGTAGATCTTAGTTATGACCTTTGCTCATATTTGCTTGGTAGTCATAATTAGCTCATACATTTGTCCTAAGTTCATACATTACAGGTCTTAAATGAATGACTAGTTCTCAAACATGCAAACTATTTAAAAGATGTTTTTTATGCTTGAGGAAGCCTTTTACATTACCTGATCATTTCATTACTGGGTAATGTGATTGTTAAAGACAGTGAAAGGCATTTTCATGCTCTGTGCCAGTTTGCAATTATGACTGTATAAATGTGCTATTTTTAATGTGCTCATGAAGAACATAGTGTTATGGCTCATTAATTGCTGCAGAGGGGCGGGGGAGGGCAAATGCACATTCACTTAAGCAAGAAAGTTTAAAACGCCAACTCAGATGAGTAAGTCTTTCACCAAAGCCAGCACACACTGTCATGTCGACTAGGCAGTGTGTATATTGTTCAGCACCGGCGCTCTGATCTAAATGGAAAGTTCCCTCTGACAGCTGTGCATGGTCTGAAACGAGCTCTTGTGACCCCACAGACCAGCAGCTCTCCCACGTAAAGGGGAACTAATTGTGTGGTGTATTTGTGTAAGAATTCTACGGGATGTTTCTCATCTCCCACTGCTGACAGCATAAAAGCGACTCCATTATATACAGTGGTGCTAGGATGGTCTCAGGCTTTGGGCTTGATGGGTATTTTGTTTAACATAGCCTGTCAAATATGAGGCCCTAGAGCACACCACCTAAACTAAGCTCTCTGTATACTAAAATTAACACCATGTGAAGAGCGCGGACCAAATAAATAAATAGATAAAAACGTAGCAGAGGATGTGGAAAGAGTGAGTGCTTGTGCCCAGGCCAAAGATTAACCCTTTAATGCATACCATTTAAACCTCCCTGCGCTGCACGGCATGGACCGAACTGACCTGTAATTGGTTTAAAATGGAAAGACAGTCAAGAGTCTTTTGTTTTATAATTGTTGAATATGTTGCTTCACACATTTTTCTCTTTTCTACTTTTCCTATAAACTAGGACATTGCAAGTAATGTCTCTTTTTATACATTTAAAATGTATAACTGCTGCAAGCAACATTTATCTTCCCTTTCTCCAAGCCTTCGTGTGGTCTTGCTGCTGTCTTTTTACTACCCACACCACATTGTGCCATTGTAATGAGCTCTGTTGTTCCCTTTTTGAAAAAGAGTTGTGCTTGGGCTTGGTTTCCACCTACGTAGGAGTCAGGATGCTGTGTAATGTGCAGTGTGTAGACAAGTCTAAAAGAGAACTGTCTTCTTGATTAAAGGCATAAGTATACAGTATACAGTATAAGGAGTGCATGGAGTAGTGTAGAGGGTTTCTCTAAAACTCCTAATGGCATTACACATTCGTGTGCCTGATTGCTACAGTCATACTAAAGGACTTAGTTCACTAAGTCTAAGCATCTGTTTTAAGATCCACAACAAAGTTCTATATATGTTGCACATCTACTGTCTACTGTAAAACAAGTTAAGACCGGAACACACAATGAATGTAGTCTATAGGTTTTATGTGTACCAAATAGCAGCACTTTATATACTGAGGTTCTTTTGATGAATGGATAGTGACATGAAATGACCAAAAACCAAACAGATTGAAGAGATTGAATCTAACAGGAATCACAGTGAGCTCCTCTGTTAAGGAATCAGGAGCATATTAGGGTATACTGATGTGATGTTAACTACTGCTTTGTTTTCTCAAAAAAGGAAAATCGGTCATCTTAAACAGAGGTATTGCTTCACTCATCTATAGTTGCTACTAATTTTAATGGCACTAATCTTAAAGGAGCTCATATGTTAAAAACAGAGCATCTGTGAAGTCCATCACAGTGTCCAGGCTCTGCTGCCTGTTTCACAAAACAAACCTGTCTGCCAAGCAGACTTACACTGCTGTAGAAAAAACAACATTGTCTAATAAATACATTTTCCAAGCACCCTAATGACAGTCATGCTTCTTTGTCACATCTTTGTCAATCTCATCAATGTAAGGCCTTTGGGGGTCAAGGTTGTCAGAAAGGTCATAGAGAGTGACACTGTTGGTTAAGACGATGTGTTTTGGCAGCAGAATTGTGAACTCTGACCACTGGGACCTCAGTCCAGGCCTGGGAAGGCTGGACACCCAAGACCTTGCAGCTGTCCTGTCGCTCTATGACTACTAATTGACATAAACTTTAGACTTTGTCTTGTTAGCCTCCTTTCAGACGCTGAACCAGGTTAATCAATGGGGTGCGCAAGCTGGGTGAGGGGAAAGTGTGTGTGTGAGTGTGTGTGTGTGTGTGTGTGTGTGTGTTGGACTGGGGGGACAACAGCCTGAGCCCATTCAAGCCCTCCAAAGCTTTTCTATGTACTGCCTGAGGAAGCCTTGACAAATAAAGCTATTCTGTGGCATTGTTCATTAGCAATGGCTGACTGCCATAGCTGCTCTTGCAGCCCACCTCTTCTAGCTCCCCCTCAAACACAGTTCCCACGTGAGAAGGGGGGTGAGCACAATGCCTCTTTTGGGGGAGAAATACAGCATTCTATGAGAGCGGAAGAATTGGGGTCATTAAGGTTGTGCCACCCCCTTTCTAACCCTTACCTCCCTCACTGCCCTCACCCTCACCCTTACTCCCCCACCACTCTTTCTCATTGATATGATTTTGCTCCCTGTGAAAAGGTGCTGGACTGACAGGGGCTCGAAGACTGATAACCTGCCAATCAATGTGTCACTCAGACCTGCCAAACAAGCAGGTATATGGCAGACCCTAACACCATCTCACAATTGGGTGGCACAATAATCTCTGCCCACTGTCTTAAGACTCAATGCAGCATCTGAGGCAATTACAAAGACAAACGGTTGAAATGGAGAGAGGCAGCAATTTAAACAGACTTCTTGTTCTATGCTAGGTTTTAGCTAGCTGCCAAACACAACGCTACATTGTTGTAAGTGATCTGTGGGAATTGGTCTGAAATAGTTGATGGGCTGTAAGATGTTTGCTGAATTTGTTTCAGACTTGAATTTCTGTCGGCACCCAGTGTAATAAAAATGTCTCATATTTCTATTACTCATGGAAGTAAAAGTGTGAGAGAAAGACTCTGGTAATGACTCAAGAGTGCTGGCATAAAATTGTACTGGGGTCTCAAAGGACATTCATTTAACTGTAGCAGCAGCCATACTAGATGCAGGCATGATCCTTGGACACATGCTGAAAATAGCTTTCCCGTCAGAATGACACAGCTTAAACTCTTGGGACCAGATTTACATATGTGAGAAAACACATTACCAAGTAAGTTGTGCCACAGACTCAACAGGCACAGTGCCTCATGTGTGGACTGAAATGACAGCCCTTGCAGAATGTCTTGGTGAATTTTCTTTTCAAAATGCATTTACTGTTGTTGCCTCACTGACTTTCATTTTCTGGTTTGTCTGGAGGGCCATATTTATTCATTAACCCTGTGTCTCACCTGTGCACAGTTACATACTGTTTGGTTGATAAGCTGCGACCATAATAGAATTTGATTTTTAATTTCAGATGCTTTTTAGGAACCTATATTGCAGTCGCATCTTTTTTTTCCTGCCTCTGCACATGTTTTAAAAGTATAGGACATATATTGCATGTATGAGTTTTAAAGGACAGGCAATATTTCCTTCATGGTTAATCTTATGACTTTAGTCCAGTGTTCTAAATCGCATCGTTGTTAGACAGCACTCATACACTACAGTCTGCTGCAGGAATTAAAATAATAGCTGTCCTAAAGCTGGTTAAGCGCTTCAGCTGAGGCCTTGACATATGTCCAATTTACAACAATACATCCACCATCTGTTTACAGAAACACATGCATGAAGTCAACAAGGATAGCATTTGCTGTCCCTCAAAGAACTGTGTTCCATGGTTCGACATTGAATTCTCAGATAAACTGCAACCATATGATTTGATTCAACTAGAGCGTTTCACTCCAGGATGTCACTATTCAGAGCAGGAACATAAGCCAGATATTATGTTTTTCTGGGATCACTACGGCTGGTGGCACCCTTCTGTCCTGCAGAAAATCTCATTTTCAGTGTCGGGTGCTCCATTGCGTCACACAGTCATTTGAACAATCTGATTAGGCTTTCCAAATCATGCGTCCTTACTCCAAGCAGCTGGGGAATAAACTAAATGAGGAGGTCTTCATTAACCGCTCAACACAAAGCACTTACCACAGGGGATTCTCTCTTGCATTGGGGAACAGTTCTCAGTATGAACTGAAAGTAAAGTCCCCCTTAAAGTCACATGTGAACACATCACAGCACAAAGTGTGAACAATGTGAAATTCTTTCTCTGCAAAGTGAAGCCATTGACCCAGTGTCTGTTAACGGTACCTTGCTTAAGGGTACCTCCATGGTGCCACTGGCAGTCCTGGGATTTGAACCCACAGCCGTCCAATCGCTGGAGCAGATCCCTAACCTATAGGCCACTAGCTGCTCAACCTATTGCCCTGACAAATATCTAGAGCAAGTCACATGAATTGCTGATCTAGAAGTACTTTGTCTTGTTGAGAGTTGCTGGTTTATGTCAAATTTGACATTCATCGCATATTAAGCTTTCTGTGTCAAAGAAAAAAATGTCTCTAGGACACAACAAAATAAGCTTTATTTTGTGTTAACAGATGATGTGTTAATACCCACTGCTCCCTTGAACTTACCTCACCTCTTGACCATAATGTTACTATTATGAAATAATATGAACTTCCCTACCATGACCTTTGGGTCAATAGATCTTATCAGAGGACCAGACCTTGTAGTGAGAATTCTATAACCCGGTTTTCTCTTCTTTGTGTCTTTTTTGTGGGGATGTTTGATGTTGAATGTTGATTCTTCTTGTTTCTTGATAAGACTTAAATTTAGAGCTTGACATGCTATGTGGCACTGAATGTAGTCTAAGTAGGTTTGACTCACTTCTCACCACCTCACAGCAATCCATTTCAAAAATGCCATAAGATAATGATAATAACTCATTATTTATTCCATATTCTCTCATTTACACCAGAATATCAAATTAGCTGTATGCAAAGTATCATTTTCTCTAGTATTCATTGATTGATCATGCATTTAACTCTGAACAAGAGAATGTATGTATTCTCAAACCCAGACTTTGTTATACTATTTAAATGACTGCATGCATGTAATTAATACTTTATTACACATTATTAATTTAACTGCATTACACTCTCAATCAAAGATGGTAACACTGAAATGAAGAGTAGTTGTGCAATACTTTTAGAGTTTAAATGCATTAACGATTCTCTGAAGCCTGAGCATAGCAAAAACATTTTATTAAATTAAAATCAAAAATTATCTCCGCATCTCCCCCCCCGGACAGAGAGACCGAGACAAGTTTAAAACGTGCGTGAACTGGACAAGGCACTGAAATATC
>JBBPDB010000146.1:14678817-14690247 GCA_037974465.1 Brachypetersius altus
TGTGTGTGTGTGTGTGTGTGTTTGTGTGTGTGTGTGTGTGTGTGTGTGTGTGCGCGTGTGTGTTTGTTTTTGTTTGTGTGTGTGTGCGGGTGTGTGTGTGTGTGTGTGTGTGTGTGTGTGTGAGTTTGGGGGGTGTAGGGTGTCTGGCTGGCATGGGTATACAGTTCTGTACCACCAGCAGTGTGAGGAGTGTATGGCTCTCTTGTGCCCGCTGGCCCCTGGCTAGCCTGGACGTGCAAACGACATTGATTTAGCAGTCCATCTTTTCAGAGTGATCTCAAGCAAACCTGTTGATGCAGAAGGGCATGTAAACAAACCTGCTACTTCCTGTGAAAACTGACTACGCCACCCAAAATGTGTGTGCTCATTTATGTAGTCACCTTTCACTCTCACACACACACACACGCACATGCACACATGTAGTTTGGCGTACCGTCTCATGCTTCTCAAAATGTGTTTCATGGACACCCTTTAGCCAAATAAAACATACAAATATAAACATGAAAATAAGCTGTCTGAAAGACACACAGACAGTGCAAGGAGAATGCTAGTACAGACGATTTAGTGGTTTTTACTCTGAAACTCTGATAGATGGGATGTAAGCTTTGTAGTATCAAGGTCAAATGAGCTTCGTATGTAGGTCTGTGTAGGTTGGTTTTAGTCAATAGAAACGTTACAACTTTTTATAACTCCTCTAAATTTGTAACTAAATTGCATAATTTCTTATGCGATTGTGGTGGTGGCCTAGTGGTAGCATACTTGCCTCTGGACCAAGAGGTCATGGGTTCGAATCCTACCTTCAGCACACCGTCCCTGGGCAAAACCCTGAACCCTTAATTTTTTAATTTTTTTAATTTTTATCTTTTATATATTTATGTAAAGTTGGGGGACCACGAGCCTAAGAATTTAATTACAATGTAGCATGATGCTACATTGTTATCTGTGTATGACAATAAAACTTGAAACTTGAACTTGAAACTTAACCCCAAGTTGCTCCAGGGAGACTGTCCCCTGTAGTTAAGGAATGGAAGTCGCTGTAAATGTAATGTAAGTGCCGTAAATGTAAATAAATGCCGTAAATGTAATGTAAGTTCCCTATCCCTTGTTCATAGAATCTATATATGGAAACCAGGCTAAGAAAGTTTATTTTGAATTCTTTGTGATGTTAAGCCCATCCACTCTTCTTGAAGCTATAACAAGGCTTTCTGCCTCGACTTATTTTTATTTATTTTGCAGTTTAGCCAAGCTCAAAAATCTTTCACATATATTAGTCAACAAAAAGAGCCTTTAGTTCTACGAGATTAAAAGTGGTTGGAAAAAGGTCATGTTCAAATGAATGTAATGTGGTTTTTGGTACATAAACCCACACAAATGGCATAAGTGGTTGTCAGGAAAAAGGTAAAGCATAAGAAAAGTGTTGTCTGTCCTTCACTTTGGTTCCACACTCACATAACTTTATAACATATTAGATTCGTAGCAGTAACTTAATTATGTGGAAATGGAATAATATGTTGAATAACACAAAGCCTAGGGTTCACAAAGTTGTTCAAGTATGGAAATTGATGGCTTCTGCAAAACTGAGAGTTCTTTCACACATTCGTCAAAAGCTTTTACAACAAATAATATGTTGTTTGTGAAGCATATTACGCAACAGACCAGGCATGCCACACTCCATTTATAAATTTGCTCTGTCTTCTGCGTGTGCCTCTGGATCCAGTTAGCAGACATGAGAACAAGAAGGAAGTGTTTCTTGCTTTTTTTTTAGGGTCATTTTTGAGTGCACTTCCATCAAGTTGTACACTGACAATCTTACACTGAGTCCGTCGTGTCATCTAGCTGTTCTTCTCTTACGCTGGCTGGTTTCGAACAGGCGGTCTACTTTAATACGCTTGGCCTCCCTGCTCACATAGCTGTTCGTCATTGCTAAATAGCCTGTGCTAATACAGGATTTAGGAGCTCTAAGCTTGTAACGTTTGATGTATGTTTAATCCAAATGAGCCACATGTATTAAATCATGCCCTAATGACAGAGCCAATAGTTTGAAATAGTACTATTTCAAAGCATTTAGCTCCACTGCACATTTATCTATGGGTTAAACACCAAATTACATAAGCGCATTTGTAAAAACATATTAGCCATTTCAAGTGGATGATTGAAGGCTATTCATAGAGTAGGCACCGTGAAATATTGGCTAATAGAGAAAGTATGTCTGAAGGCTAAATGCACATTGAGCCAAGTTTCTTTGCCAGAGTACCCCACTGAACTAAACAGATTCTGAGGTAAGTATTATGAAACATTATGTCTGAACAGGATCATGAATGGATAGGCAATGGGTTTGTTTGCTACAAGTTTCTGGCAAGCTTATTGTACACATGGAGAAACAATTGCAGCGTGTATGGAGAATTAAAGAAAGAAAAAAAAATGAACAAAAAGAGATAATCATGCTTAAACTGTTTCTATGACTTTCAGATTTGTCTAAGACCAGGAGCTTATGCTACAAGTAGGGCTCAGGGTTCAAGGATTAGGTCCTGGCTGTTGTTTCAGGGAGAGTCACAGTGCATGGGGGATTTTAGGGGCTAATCAAAAACAAACAGTTCTGACCACATCCTAATTGCTTTACTGCTGGAACTGAGACAGGAGTGGTTGTGCGCTCTATTGAGAGGCTGTTGAGTAATGAGCAGATCCTCACAAACCAATCTACCTCTGAACCTGTCAACGTGCCAGGTTAAGGGGCCCCATGGAGAGTTGGGCAAGCAGTAATAATCGACTTTTTCACTTTTTTCACAAAAAAAGATGGCCTTATTGGTTTCCTGTCAAGGGCCACAGCCTTTGAGCTGGATTTATCTCTCCCTGAAGAGAACAGGAGATAAGGACTGTCTCTCTTTGACTGAATGTGCTTGCAATGTGTACACATGTCAGAGCGCTTTTGTGTCTAAGTGACATTTAGAGCCTGCAATTATGTCCTGGAGCTTGCATCTTTACTGTACTTAGGTTAATCAGTCTCAACCATTGATCCGAAAAAGTGCATTTTTGAACAAAACGGACACACAACACCTTCAGACAATTATGTAGCTGTTAGAGTAAAGTCCCTGTGTGCCAATATATAAATACGTTTTTACATGAAACTATGAAAAACATAGGCCTGGATACTTCAAAAGTTAAACCTGTGAGGTAGTATCTACACTGTATGAAAAGTGCCTTGTTCTTTAGTTAATTATTTAGCCACGGGTCAGTTTCTGTATGTTAGTCATATCAATATGCCCATTACTAGAAATAGCAGAGATATTCTGGAAAATGTCTTGAACATTTCGAGGCATATGTCTCCAAATACCGCAAATTACATACGCTCCATCTCTGGTTCACATCATATGCTTTGTGACCTGGTTTGCTACGAGTATGCATTAAGCTTTCCTTTACTATCGCGTACAGAGGTGATGTATCACGTTTGTTCTGGGCCAATCTTTTGATAGAGAGTGATTAATTGAAATGTCAAAAGTTTTATCTCTTCCAGTGAGGCACCTTAGGAGCTCCTGGGCTTCATGGTCTGTTGAATAACTATCACTATTAGATTAGAGGGAACAGGGCCGGAGTCATCCGTTCATCCACTGGACTCTTCCACTGAATTACCACTTAAACCCTAATACACAGGTCACATACATCATGCCTTTCAGGGAAAATGTTGTACACCTAGCTTCTAAAGGAACACCCATGTGAGCTGTACCCCAACTATAAGCAGAAGAAGGTTAATATCTAGGTTTATTAGGCACTGAAAAATCATTTAAAACTAAAAACCAGGCACATTCACAGATAGAACCCTTGAGACTTTTTACCCTCATACTGGAGTGCCTTCTTGGTCAGCATGTATAATAACTCTGCATTGGCAAGGCCTAAAGACGCTTTATTCTGGGAACGCGACTAGTGGGCAGGTTTGGGTTCCACAAGCTTTATTGTTCTTGGCCACCCATCTGCAAAAACAGCTTCCTATGTAGATTTTACCTTAGTCAACTTGAACCTGTCATGGATGTTCAACATCACTATAGCAATAAAAATACTGATGCACGTCTCATAGGCACACAAGGCACATTGCTTGAACTGAGTTACAGAAAAAAGCTGGTTTCCTCGAAACAGAGAATATTATTGCATTTCAGTTCAACTCACTGACATATTTATTATGATGTCAATGTGTCATATTTGACAAAATAATGTTTACAAAAGTCATATGGGCGAAAAGTCACAACGTATATTTGGCAACAATTGGTGGATATTATCAACCAAACCTTTGGCTTATAACTGTATTTATTTTTCTTGTCTTGTGATATTCTGCAAAAATAAGCTATGACTGTTCATTCACCCTCATCGAAAGATATACTGGATTAAACTGAAAAAATACTGTAACACATGACCTCAGCTGGCTTACTGTTTTTATGATACATGTTTTAAAATAAAACCATCTTCTAGTTAGAACTAGTTACTTAATAAGAGATGCTGGATCAAAACAGCTCCAGAAATGTATCCATTGCAAGCACCAAAGAAGAGAGATGAGACAATGACTCTTTCTGTGTTTGGGGTAAATAGATATATATGGTCTATATTGTGTTCATGCTTCAAATGAACCACTAGGGTTTAGTTGGAATTGAGCTGAGACCTCCTCCTCCACACGCCTGCTTTTTCACTTGCTTTAATTAAACCAAACCTGCCTAGTGTAAATATGAATCGAACATGATCTATTAGTGTAGTATGTATCATCAGGTTCAGTTCCTTGTTCAGCTCTTTCTGCACTTCCAATAATTGAATTATGGAGTAAAATGACAAAACAAATAAATAACTTCACTTTACATGCAGTGATGGGAATGGATAGCTTTCCCTCATGGTGTGGACCCTTTTCAAGCTGCCGTTTTCAGGAGGACCAGGGATTGATACTCTGGACCTCTGTCATGCTTGAAAACAGCTTTCACACTCAAGCAAATGTATCAAATACTTGGGCCAAATGGCCTGTGCCAATAAAAATGTTGTAGTGTAAAAAATAATCTTGTCTGTACACGGGCCTGCAAAAGGCTAACATGTGATCAGGAACTTGTAAAGGGTAGCTTTATCCCCATCATGATTCATAGAAAACCTCCCTCAGCTCTCCAAAAGGGGGCTGTGGTACAGTATAAAATTGTAGAAACTAGTTTTAATCCCTTTCCTGTTTCTTCCAGCAATGGTTAATCAACCCAAAAGGAAATGAGATGAAGGTAGTATACATAACAGAAGGAAAAGGCATTAAATGTAGTGGCTAGAGATGAGGTAGCACAACAACTGACAATTTGACATGCATGCCTGATTGTGTCGGTTGAAGTCTTTTAATGTGATTAAACGGTTCAAAAAAGTTTTGAGTTACACGGAGCTGAAATATATTCAGAAGTGGAGTTACTTTAGCTCAATGACTATGTATGTTCTGGTGAACTGTGTAGCAACTAGCTAATGAATGTTATCACTATATGGTCATAATAAACTATGAAGTGGTTACAAAGAGCTAATGAACATGTAAATATTTTAGACTGTGTTTTTAACCCTGATGTTTCCTGGAATGCAGTCAGGAACTGCAGACACACAATTTTTCCACAGTGATGGAATTCCAAAGCCTTGCCATATCTCCCGCTGCTTGTGAGGAGAGGGATTAAGCTCAGCAAATACAACTGAACCCATGTACAGCTCCACACGCACACACACACACACACACACATACACACACACACACACACACACACACACACACACACACACACACACACACATTCATCTCATGAAACAAAAGAAGTAAATAAAACTGGAAGCCCATGATGATATACAATGAATTATGATACCAAAGTATGACAATCTCTCAACGAATTTGGAGGCAACTATACTATCTCTGAAAAACTTAAGAAATTGTCATTCCTCAGCCTTTCTAAGCCGACAATCAAGGCTAAATCCGTTGTCAGCACCAATCTGCTTCATAATTTCCCCACGGGTTAGCCAAGTTACGATGTGAATTAAATTCAGCATCAGCCGAGCATTGGGTGACACTTTCACACGCTCTGCTCCAATCTCAATCTGAAGAGCTAAATTCCTCCTTGCTGGCTCCACATGTGGATGATTGTGTGCTCATGAATTGATTTCACTGCGAGCAATGTGGCGTGGATCACTGGCATTTTGACATGGCACAGAAGTCCTCTGCACCGGGGACTGACAGGAGCCCTGCTTTGAAGTAAGGTGAAACTCCAGCTATCATATACAAGATTACAGTACCCAAACATGTAGAGCAGGGTAAAGCAAACCACCTCTGGGCCTGGAGAGAGTCAGGGGAACACTCGGAGAACTTGATGACTGAGTTGGTCCAGTGGTAAAAGTGTCGGTGCTCCTAGCATGCATGCGGGAGATAAGACAAGCGCACAAACTCAGCCCAGCAGTCGCTCGGGCATACATGATAATACTGAAATCTTATCTTTGTTCGAATATTTTTTACAGCGCAGCATTGCCCTCTACTGGTCACAGCCACGACAGACAGGTACTACTAACTGAGCCAATATTTAATTTAACTGTCCATTATACATAAATATTGTGACAACTGAACTATTGAAGAGTATGAACTGAAGACTATTCAATCTTACCTAAACAGCTCAGTTTTCCTAAGAATAGTTTCCGTGCCAAAAGTTAATGAAAGCATGTGGTCGTTTACTGTAGAACTTGAGGTTTCCTATTGATATAAGAGAGGCTTTGACTCTAATGCAATCTTCTGTCTGGCGAGACCTGACCTATTTCAGAGTTGTGAGAAGAGATAGCGATCTGATTATACTCTGCCGAGCTGAACTGCACCTTCCTCTACCAGAGGTGCCTCTCTCTCTCTCTTTCTGCTTCATTCTTTTATGAAGAGCAAAGACCATGGTCCCATCGCTTAAAGTCTCCAGAGGAAATTGGCTCCCATTCAGAAACAGCATGAGTTAGGCAGAGCTTTGAGGGCAGAGACAGAGGGCAGGAAATGCAGGGAGAAAGGAAGATGTAGGCAGCCAAAAAGAGATGAGAAAAGGCCTTGCATGGAAAAGGGCAAAAGAGAATTGAACAGTCACTGTGAAACGTGGCTTTAAAAAGGTTTTTAAAAAACATATTTTTGTACTTTGTTACACTCTTGATGTAACTGTTCACAGTTGAGAATCGGTCATGATTGTTAAAACGTCTCCACACAGCCTTCAGGGCTCAGATACTAAGAAGAAACTTTAGAAGCAGACTGAGTTCATCTTGGCCACATTCACCGTTTGCTCGCTCAAAAGTCACTGCATTTCACAGGCATGAGAGCACTTAGCCCTGAGTATTTATATGGCATAGAGAGAGAAAAAGACCAAGCAGCCCTTGAACTGGGGACAAGTTCCTGGGCTGTTACAGAAGAAAAGCCTGCCAGAGAGCTTCTACTGTTTCAAACGAAAGTGCAGCGGATTCACTGAAAGGAACAATCGCACAAGGACCTGCTGATGAGTGTGCGTCCGTGACTTGATGGTTCTTAAGCGACATTAGAGGAGGTTAATGAACTCTTACAGAGTTAAAATGAACACTGCGATGTATAATTCACTCTGTGACTTGCGTAGGCCTATGTTGTCTTGAGGAAGTGAGCTGTAAAGGTTTATGCTCACCTTGGACACTAACCAAAATAACTCCAGAGAAAAAATCTTCAAAACTTGCATGTTATGACACTTCACTTTGGACTGATCGTCCATGCTGACAGAGGGACCAGACCGTTATTCCTCAAGGTCCGTTTCCATGACTACAAGTCTCTCCTGAGTCAACAAGAGGCGATAACTCACAATGCAGCAGGGCTGGGGGCTCGAGCTACTGTCTCCTAGGGGACCCTGTAAAAGTCATTACCTGAGCTCCACACAACCCGGGCACGCAGACCTCTCACCTTCAGCAGACATGAATTATACAGAACAGGAGCCAAATGACAGCCAGCACAGGGGCAGTCACACAGCAGACCTCCAGCATGGAGACAGTCGTGCAGTCGAGTAGCTCAGTGTTTCCCAACTCTAATCCTGGAGTTCCCATGCCCTGAAAATGTTGTGCTTTCTCTGGACTATTAAAAGTAAAGGTTTACTTCACTTTTAAGGCTGTGCTCTAACAGTGAGTTTCTTATGTAACAAATGATCATTTAATATGGTTCTGATGGTTCTGGGGATACATAGGCCTGTATTTGTGACAATGACTTTTCCATACAGTCTCCAACACCATGATATCATGTTGTTATCAGTAAAACATAGACTGGGCTCACAAAGACTAAACACTAAAGTAATACCACTTCAACACAGTAAGGGGTTGTTAATTCATTGATGTATTACATATGTTAGGCAGAAAAAACACGAAAATGTGAAGTTCCAGGACTGGGATTGGAACCTACTGAAGTAGGGTACAGTGTGGGATCCTAAGCAGAGGTCTCTGAAACGTGAGACAACTAAACACAAGCTGTCATATCCATGCCAATGGGCACATAAACAGTAAGTCTTATTCAATAAGACAGCAGAAAATGTAGTGCTCTTGAGTAATGACAGATAAAATGACCCAGAGCAAAGACTGTCACAAGTCACTTCATTCTGTTTGAACTTTCTTGAAATGACATGAAAGTTTGATTTGATTTAGGATCCCAGTCGGATGAAGACTAATCGCTTAATTTGGTATGCTGCTCGCTCCCAAAATGTGCCACGTGTACCATATGCCTTCTGTGACAGTTTGTGTGTGGACGATATCTAGAAGAAAGTCTACAGACACTGATTAGAAAAGTTACCGATATTCACACATCTCCACAGGGTTGCTACTAGTAAGACAGAAGCTCCAGGTTTACACTATACACTGCTGGGTGAATTGTGAGTAGTTTATGTAAAGTGAACCTACTATTTAATGCAACCTTCCATTAGCACTCACATCTTCATCATCTGTTAATTACGAAGGGAGGAGGAGTTGGAGGAATGCGGGAAGAGCTCTATGAATTCACTGGGGAGTGTGACCCTGATAAAATTTATATTATCGGGAGTATATGATCTGCAAGTTACTGAACATGAAATGAGAAATGTGTAATGAATGGTCAGCACTGTGTTCTGCCAAGGAGGAGCTAACAGGGCCGCCTGAAGCATGTCTTTATATATTAAAGGTTTATGTTCTTTAAGTTTGAGGTTCTATAATCGCCAGAAACAGCAAGATTTGAAAGCAATAGTTTTTGCAAATAAAAAATGGACACTAAGGACAAAGTGATACAGAAGAATCAGGGTAAAACATGTGTGCATACTTTTGTTTGTGTGTGCGTGCGTGTGTGTGTGTGTGTGAGAGAGAGAGAGAGAGAGAGAGTATGTGTGTCATAAGTGCGAGAAGCTCTGTTTTTTCACTGTTTGCTCTGGCCTGGTGTTTTGGCTCAGTGGAGGGTTCAGCTGGATGAGCTTCTCAGCTGGACATGAAATTCATGATCCAGTCTGTCATGACCCTGCCCACCCTAGCTCATTCAAACACACACACACACACACTCTCTCTCTCTCTCTCTCTCTCACACACACACACACATAAATATATATATATTTTTTTATTTTCATTTTTAACTATACCTATCATACCACTATTAAACATACTGTAAATCTGTACAAGCCTGGCAGCATGACCAGATAAAGCCTGTTTACTAAATGTGATGTACACAGAGCATATTTTATCTATACTCTCACTGACATGTGAACAGGCCACAGAAAAAGGTAATGCACTGATTTAATATTCTTTAAATAATGGGGCAGAGAACAAAGTCTATTATATATATTTTGAGCTCATGGCCATGGATAGCTGTGTCATAGCCTGGACTCAAACTCACATTCTCCCAAAGAAAGAGCGAAGTACACATGTACTGAATTACCTGTTTCCATATAAATAAAATAAATCAATACAAATGAAAAGAAGTTTTGTTTTACATTAGCAACATATACATATATCTTAGGGGTGTAATGGTACACAGATGACACGGTTTGGTACGTACGTTTTGGGGTCTTGGTTCGGTATGGTTCATGATACAGCAAAGTAAAGCAACAAAAAGTTCTAAGGAATGAGGCTTGGTTTGTTTTCATTTATTTTAAATAATCAGCAGTGTATTAACCAGTAAACACACACTCTTGCTTATATTTTCATGTATGTGTAAGGCAGCAGAAGTGTTACGCCAGTAGGTGGCACTATTGCACCACACTACGACCCAGGTTTATGATTTACTTGCGCTTTTTGGTCCCTCCGTATTCCGTATTACTTCAATCACGTCTTCAATCACGTGTATTCTCCGAAAGACATCATGTACCGAACCGTGACCCATGTACCGTGATGGTTCGGTACCGATACATGTACCGTTACAGCCCTAATAATTAGCATAAATCAGTTTAACGAAGCATCATCCAATTTAAGCACCAGCTCCAAATGCCCCCCACTGCTGCCCACAGTAGCTATGCCAAAGTGATTCGAGGATGTTTTAGGGGTGAGTAATGACATCAGACATACAGGTAATACGTTACATTGTTTCATACTTTATAGATAACGATGGCCAGTCTAAAGAGGAAGGAATGCTGCAGTAACAGTTAAATCACTACCATTAACTACGGAGAGGTTCTGGTTAATTAAACTGTGGGTAATAGTGAACAATTACAGAAACTACTAAAACGACAATTATTAAGTCTTCTATATGTTATATATTTATAGAAGTTATATTGTAGTAGATACACCAAGACGTTTGTTACACAGTTGCACTGAATGAACACATTTAAGTGTGTAATATATCAACTGACCAAACGTATGTGAGCACTGACCCTCTCACCTATATGAGCTTATTGGAGACGGCATTATAAAACCATCAGCGTTAACACACAGCTGCTCCGTCCCTTCCAGACCCTTCCAGACCCTGAAAGTGTTTTTTTAACAAGATTCTGAGGTGTGTCTGTGTGAATTTTTGCCCATTCCAGCCAACACTTGGTGCTGCCCCCAAAAACATTTTAATGAAGCACCTCATGGATCATTACTCTGCTGATGTTTCTGCTATATTTCTTCCTTCTGTTTAGAACAGAGTGGTATTCCAGCACTTCAGGCTGTCTGGCTTTGTGTTATTATGGGAACAGCCTGAGTATGTACCTGAATTAATATATCTGTTAACAATGAGCGTTGCTTAAAAACCTCTAATCAATCTTTACACAGCCGCATACTTCCGGCCATATGATGCACAGTCGACCCTCCGAAACACATTCCAAGAGCACTGCACTGCAAAAACTCCTGATCCAACTAAGACTTACAATCTTATTTCTAGCCTAATATTCTTATTGTTCTTGTTTTCAGAATAATATACTATACAAGAGCAGATTTATTTGCTCTTATAGTCTATATAAAGATTGTTTTAAGATATTTTTTTCTATTTAAAGAAAT
>JBBPDB010000146.1:14708632-14720887 GCA_037974465.1 Brachypetersius altus
AATATAGTGACTGCTACAAGAAGAACAAGGCTTGGGAGTCTGTTGCTGAGCGGCTGAGAGTAATTACTGCCCCCACAAGTAAATACACGAAACTACAGATTGGGCGTCAGGCTGGCGTTAAACGGTGTCAGACTAACGCCAGTCAGACGCCTTGCTGACGTCGATCAAGCGTCTCTACCAAACGCCACTAAAACGCCTATGGCGTTCAGAGTGCGTTCATTTCGAACGTCCATGTGGACGAGGCCTAAATGCAGATACCGATAGTAATAAAAAAAAATGCCTAATATCGGTCGATAATATCGGCCTGCCGATCGGGCTCTAATTCATATTGAATAAACTGCCGTAGATCAGTTCAGAGATTAAGAAAATATGTTCCAGTTTAATTAAACGTTTATTTTGATCAAGTAACCCTTCTGTGCCTAGCATCATATGGATGAGCCAAGAGTCAAAAGTCAAATGAGTTACATTAGCATTCAAGCTATGCCACTGATAAGGAGATATCTAGAAACATCTAGATAAACATTTTTTTTTTTATTGATTGACGCTTGCTGTCTATTTCACCACTGGCCTGAAGTTGCTGATGTGAAACTGCAACTAGGCACAACTGGAGTAAAAATAAGAACAATTCAGAAGAACAACAAAGTCATGGAATTTTAGTTTGGAACACTGGTGCACAAGCAAATAGGTAGAACAGATAAAGAAACCTCAGCTGAAGGGTTCAATTTTAAGTTCTCAAAAAATCTGCATAGTGAATAGTTCATTAGTACATTAGCATCAGATATGGAGACTAGTCTGACAGGATTTCTGCTTACCTAGGCAACAGTGTTGACATGGCAGTAAATTCAAACATGAAGTGTTTCTACAGCCAAGTGCTTTCAATAATATTTGATCTGGTTTATTGAACACATAGCCAATTTTATTTTTAACTGCTAGGCCTACTTCTGTAGGCAATTCTAGTTCAGTATCACCACATGGTGGGGGGTCTCCAGCTATAATTTTATGATCAAGACAGGCCTTGCTTGTGCTGCACCGAAATGATCTAAGTTATCTAATGATGATCTAATGATCTGACTTATCAATAGTTACAAGGGCTCCGTTATTCAGTATGTTGAAAAAGCTAAATAAACGATTTTAAAAATGGTATATTAATTCTAATAGTGTGTTTGCCTTTTCTCCGTCATCTAACAGAGCAAGAAACATGCCAACAAAGTGCGTCTGTTCTACATGCTCCACCCCGAGGATGGTGGTCCACCCTCTAAAAGACTGAGACCAGACAACCCGGTATGTAACTCTTCACAGGAGACAGCATTTAAAAGAGATCTGTAAGAGTAGCAGCGTGTGCAGATGGATATATGCTCGTTTCACACTTAGAAACTCCAGCAGTGAGTGTTTGTTAACCTATCAGTTGCTTGCCACTGGAGTTAATGGATGTCTTTATTCACTTGGATCTGATAACGCACCTTCTCTGGGCCTCTGGCCTCTTCTTTCCACAAATATCTGCTTGAGTGTAGTGCAGTGATTTTTGTTTGTTTGATATGTGAAAGTGTTCTACAAATAACCCAACTATGCGAATTACATAACAAAAAATAGCAGCAGTTTATTACATTGTAGTTAAAGAGTTGTTTTGCTGGCTTTGTTGGATTGATACTTAGATTGTCAAATGATTAAAATGATTAATTGTGATTAAGCACAATGTTTATTTTGGCACTAAACAGGAACATACACATTTGTCTCATTTTCTTAAATTTGTCCCTTAAGAAAGATAAGGGACAGCCACCTGCAGTTTTGCTCCAGTCAATACATATATTTGAAAATAACATAAATGCAAACAAGGTTTTGTGCTGCTGAGATTTTTTGTAGGTTCCTCTGTCTCCTGAGCCTCACTGAGCTCACTCTCTGCAGCATAGCATAGAGACATTAAATAAACCCAAACAGTATATTAAATACCCTAGAAATGGCCTGATAATAGTTATAATTGTGTTCTAAATATATTTGCATGCTGTCTAAAGTGTTTGTTTCCAGATGTGTTAGTTATCTTCCAAAGACTCAGCTGGTGTTAACCATAACGTAATTTCTCGTCGCAGTTGGTTTCATGTTAACTCGCCTGTAATGTGCAGCGGGTAGCTCTGGCTGGCTGTTTCGAAGCTGTATTTGTAAGTCACATCTTTTTAATTGGTAGGAGGCAGTCATGAAAGCTGTCACAGTAAGGCAGGAGGTTTGTGAACATTTGTTATGAGACTGAAATATTTAATGAGGACAGTGAAGATGACATATTCTGAAGTCTAGCTAATTTGTCTTCCATTTTCTCTTCACAAAGCTTGGAATGCTAATAACCTCCTCATCTCTCTTTAGAAAGAAAGATGGCCAGAGCAGCAGTCACCAAGCTGTGTGGATCTGTGTGGATTAAACAGTGATTAATACCTGCTGTTTAGAATGTGTGAAGACAAATTGGAAAAGCTGAAAGTGCTGGAACAAAGGAGGAGCATCCAAGTATCGGGGCGTTTATCTCACATTAATTTTCCAGATATTTTCAGCCATCCTAGAACATGAATAACAAAACTGGACTGTTCCCTTTCTGGCATGATAATCTGTGCTGGAGATATTATAAATTCTGCAGATGCTGAAATTCATTCATGCATGAACGAACTTCCACCATGCACTCATGTCTGCACACCCACCACCCAACACTGTTTTCCTCCCATATTCTACTGTGCAGTCTCTAAGTAAATGGAAAGTGACTTGTTTCGCACTACAGAACATTTGATTTGAAATGAACCATGTTCATATGGTTAATACGTTTTGTGAGGGATATTTATATACATTCCTGGTAAACTTTATAGATACATATTACAACTAATTAAGTCTTTCTAAATAGTCCTTCAGTTGCAGGTGTCACGGTTCGGCCAGTGGCCGGTGAGGGCCACTGCATTTCGGTTGTTTTTCTGTTCTGTTTTGCTCTTGTTTTGGGGTCTTTTATTTTGGCATTCCTGTCTGTTTGGTTCTGTTATCACGTGTCTTGGTTTCTACTGTTTTGTGTTCATGGTTCACGTGCTTTTGAGTTCCACCTGGTTTGTGTTTGCCCCTGATTTCTGTTGATATTTAAGACCTGTTTGTGTTATTCAAGGGTTATCACTCCATCACCTCATTTTGCCCTATTGTTCTAAAACATTAGAACTTGATATTTAAGTCCTGATTATAGTTCAGGTTTCTGATGGCCCTCGTGCCTGTTTTCTGTTTTCATGTTTTCTGTTAATAAAAGTAATACTAGCATGGATCCTTGCTTCTCTGCCTGTTCCATGCCCTGAGGAAGCGCAGGGCTGAGGAGGACTAGCCCCCTCAGACCTGACAGCAGGGACCCATTAGTAATTTGACAGCCAACTTCTCAGCTTCACATATAAGAGAACTAACTGAAGGTCTACAGTTTTAGATGTTGCATTTTGGTTCTGAAATATAATCTAGAGAATTCCTGTTTTTTTCTTTTGCAGTGAAAAGTCAAAGTTAAAACTTTGGAGAAAGAAGTCCCCCGTCCCCCCCCACAGTACTGCGCAATAATATAATTTACTTGGATTTTCAATATAAAGCCGCAATATATCTGGCTGTGGCCTGTGAGCTGGCTATGTAACATAAGCATTAACCGACTGTTTGCTTTGAATGCTATGATTTCATCATTGTTATTATGTCACCTCACATTTCTGGTCATGAATTGGCATGGTTATCGTCAAATCAAATGTGGAGTAGAGAAGCAAAACAACAAATGTGACACCATCCAATTACTTACTGACTGAATGGCAAGTCCCCAAGCTTGTGTAATGACCATCAGTCTATTAAGGATGAGGTTGCATAGGGGTGCATTTATTGGCCTGTGAAACATTCAGCTGATAATAGGTAGTCCATGGAGGAATGGCCTTAGCTGCAGTCAATTGGACTGTGTGCTCATAAAGAGCTCATTAGAGCAGTGTTTATGAATAATTCTGCTGGGGACCAGACAGCGCTCAGTCCAGCCTGCATACACTCCCGTTAACAAACCAAAAAAGCCCCAGAGGAGACTGAGGGGGCAACACTGCTAAAGACATACTGCTAATCAAGCTGGTCAGCAGAGAGAGCAGAACTCAGCAGTCAGAGCACCTGCTGGCAACCCAAGGAGTGAATAGAAACTGACATGCTTCATTAAATTGAAAGCTGAAGGCCATCTTGCCAGGGCCTGATCTGTATTTATAAGACACCACGATTCAGACGACGGCTTCCTTATCCTAAAACGTGTAATCTCAGCAACCTTTTTCTCTCCTTACACCTGCATAGCATCTATTTGGCGTCTGACTCAAGTGTGCCACATTTTGCTGTCAGCACTCCCTACGAGCTTCAAAATGATTTACCCTCATCAGCAGCTTCTATTTCACACCACCACTGCCACTCTGGCCACACGAAGTCAGCACTAGCCCCCAGAATAGCCTTTTTATGGGCCGGTTTGTTCCCGCTTACCTCTGTAAAGCTGCCACTTTTTTATCGCCGCTTTGCCTTCGGTGGAATGAGAGGAGCCAGTAAACATAGGTGGTAGTGAGTGCAAAAGAGTTTCTCCTCTTTAAAAAAGTCACGCAGAGGAAGACAGTCTCAGGAACAAACATAAAAGAAGAAAGTAGGTCAGAAAGGTTCTCTGAGATAAAAAGAGTGAGTTGATCTTTTTGTGTGTGTGTTGTGTGCGTGACTGTGTGAGTGTATGCCACTTTATTTTTGCTTTAGTAGCTTCCCATCTTGGAGTATGATTGAGCATTTGAGCGATCAGTGGCCCGCCACTTGAAGTGCTTATTTGCGCACACACAGTAGGAAAGGGAGGGAAAAGTTTTCTTTCCATTCTTTTCATTTTTCTGAATTTATATGTTGTGCGGGTCTTCAAACAGAGAGAATTAGCATGCGCCTAAGTCTGCTTCCCCCTTTTTCTCGCAGCATTTATTTTTAGCCATGTTTTCACACCCCTCCAAACAGTGGAAAAGCTGTATGCGAGGAGTGGGAAAGAGAGATAAACAGGCTCTTAATTAAAAGCTCTTTGTTAAGAGCAGGGCCGGGCCATACACTGTCACAGCCCTCAAGCCTCTGTACCGCGGGCATGGTGTTTTATTGTTCACAAATAGGTCACATGTAAATGGGCAGATGCGTGTGTGACAGTGAAGGAGAGAGAGAGAAACTCAGAAAGGGTACGTTTGAGCGAGAGTGGATGAAAACTCGGGCAAAAAGGCGAAGCAGCCTGCACACTTCCTTAGCAAGCACCGGCAGTAACGAGTCGTCACTTCTTCAAATGTCACTCCTCTATCTGTCAAAAATACTTTGCATTCAACTGAGTAGGAATTCAATTTAATGGAAAACGAAACAGAAAAAAAATGATTATGTTTACCTTTAGCAAACTCGTTTGTGAAAATTGTTCACTTCCTCAGGATAAATGACCTCTCCTAACCGAAGCTATTGTATCCGACTCCGCATTACATTAGAGATGTGTAGAAAAATGTTTCTGCCCTCATTTCATGATTCCAATGATTACTATAATCCACAAGCTGCAGTCCCTGCAGGGCTAACTAAAAGCCACGGGAAGCCCCATCAGAAGCACATCTAAAAAAGAAAGGAATCAAAAAGCCCAGAGGAAACAGGCAAGCGGTGATAGAAAACTCAAACTCAAACAGTGCTGCCTCGTGGGGGACCATTGCTCCCGCGACAGGCTTATAAATAGAGATCTTGGATAAATTCATTGTGTCCTTCCACACTGGAGGATATTACATGTGCAGGTTTGCATATATGATAAACAAGCTTTTTCTGTGACTTGAATTGAACATCTCTTTTTTTATCACACATAGCATCAGATTTGTAGAACACTTTTCTATACTATACCTTTACCTTCACACACATAAGCAGGTGCTTGTACATATTTCTCCAAACACCAGGAACAGCATGAGAATGCAGACTGCATTTTTCCTTTTTTCTTTTTTTTTTTGAGCAGGCCAGTGCATCAGAGTAGACCAGACACTTTCTGTGTCCTCGGGGAGATGGTAGGCGTTGAATGCTTTTCTCTGTAGTTGTGTCTCTGTTCTACTCACCTCCCCTATAAACAGCAATCAGAACACACTCACCCCACTGCCCAGCTCGGCAGAATCAGGTCACAGGCACAGGGAAACAGAACTAGGCCATGAAGTTCACTCTTATTTATCTTGTTACTTTGAGGTGGAAGTGACATCAACCACAGCTGTCCCCTGGCTCAGACATCAGTGCATGTACAAGGTGAAGGGATGGCACGGTATCCCAAGAAATCCCCTGTAGAGTCTGAATAAAACTAGGGCTTCAAGTAATAGTTATTTATATCATCACTACATCTATAAACCATTTTGTCTGAGTAATCGAATAATTTTAATTTATGTTTGCTTATTTAAAGCAAAACAAAACAGGAAAACAAACCTGGCTCAGTGGCCATTACTAGAAACGAGATGCAGGTTGCAAACAAGGAAAATGAGGCGATGGACTGACACAGAATGAAAGCAAAACAGAACTTAAATACAGCCAGTCATTAACCCTAAACACAAACAGATGAAAACTCAACTCACGTGACTCTAAACACAAAACAGATGAACGTAAGACACGTGACTAAAAGAACTAAACAGACCAGGGAGTCAAAATAAAAGTCCCAGACATCAAACAGAAAGGCAGTGGCCTCAACGGCCACTGACCGAACCGTGACAAAATCTTATGTTAAATAATGTGTTTCCCCTTTTTTAACCAATTACATTAGATCGTGTCTGCCTGGGTGACATTTAATACACCACTTGATAAAGGTTATAGCCTTTCCATGTTTATGATAAATGTCTGGGTCCACATATTGTACAGATTTTAAGCTTTAACAGATTTATGATCATCCATGCACTACTTTTGTCCTGACTGAAATGTTCCTCTTTTCCAGTAGGCATGGTGCTTTTCAGTATGTGGCCTAATGTCTAATGTGACCTTTACTGTGCTGACATTAGCCCAATTTGTCTAGTTAGTTAAGAACTTAACCACTGTCAGTGGGAGCAGAAAATGAGCTGAAACTCTAATGTTTTGGTTTTGTGCAATACTGCAATGAAAACACACTCATTTTAGTCTTGCTTGCTGTGTGTGGAACCAAACAGGTTCTTAAGTTACTTAAGTAACTGACATATTAACATTACACAGTGCCACCGGCGTGTGGCAGACCTCTGCTTCACTTGATGAATGGGTTAACTGCATTGTTCGTACAATTTGTTTTTCATTTTTACCAAAAAGTTGCAGCTTCTGACATAGGGTGTGTTACAACAGGGACTTTGAGACTTTGAGTCTAAGTGAGTCTGGTAGTATTCTTCATTGTAGTGTCTGACACATGTGATACTAGTTCTTTAAAAATAGTGTTTTGAATATTGGATGTTGAATAGTGGGTATATTTGACAAGAAAATGTTTAGTGAGTTCATGTTAAAACAGGCTTTCTTAGGAAGAAGAGTTTGTTGTAAACAATGGTCGACAGAACAGCAAAAGCAACACTTGCTGTAGTTCTTGAGTTATGCTTGTACAGAGGATGCGACAAGGCATAGGAGAGCTGTGGCATGGTGGAAAAAGCTGCCAATACCAATAAATATTTCATCATAGCCAAGAGAGGAGAATCAGTGAGACTGCTGCCCTTAGGGGGACAACAGGTAGGAAAAAACACAGGCTCCCTTTTCCTGTGAGCTCATGTTGATTTAGGCACTGACAGGCAGAAATGATTTCACAAAGAAAAGAGGCTGTTCCAAACACCTGAATACCCTTCAGTCTCACCAAAGGCTTAGAAAGCTTTCTCTTTGTAAAAGTTAGGAAACTGAGCAGGTAGATGCGGATCGTGCCAAGATATTCTGGCACATAGCAAAAGAAACGTCTTTGAGCACAAAACAAACATGCGCTCATTATAAGACAGATATATCTCTCACAACATAACCTGAAATTCTGTGTCCCGCAGGATTTCTGTGCAGTATTTTTGTACAGCTCCAAAGCATTTCTGTATCAAAGAGACACTGTGGAGCTCAAAATATACCATGAATCACTTAAACTCTTTGTCTATACCTTCTTTGAAAAAAAATTCAAAACCATTGTTTTGAATAGTATTTTATTTACCACCATTCTCATCACAGTCGACTGTCACCTGAATTGGGCCTTTCTGCTATATTATTTATACAGCTGTCCTCAATGTGAACTTCTTCCATCTGTTCAAGTTTAAACAGCCACATTTCATTGGTTCAGTGTTGCTGTAAGCAACAAATCTATTCATGAATGGTGATTCTGAGCCCACTGGCCCTTGAAGGGTTACCGTGTTGTTGATGCTTGAGTTGGCTTTTAAAATGCAGAGTGGGTATTTTCCCCATCCTGTGTTGTTTAAGCAAGATAAAGATCTAAAGTGCTCTCCGAGGAGGATGTGAGTGAGGATACTCAACCCTGGTGTCCTCTGCTTTCGAGTAACTGCCTCTGCTGTCTTTATAATGGATGATAAGCAGCAGTGCTGCTTTGAGAAATAGGCCAGTGAACAAGGGCAATTCTTGGCACTTCTTTGTGTCTGATTTACTTAAGGCTGACCTTCTCAGTGAGGCTGGAATTGGCCATGCTCAAGAAGAGCTGGAGTTTGGGGAGAGTGCCAGAGCCCTCGCTGTTTTAGGACTGATAGTGTCCCAGTAATCCACTGTCCTCTCCCTAAAAGAGTGAGGTCAGAAAAACAATGCAACAGGATTCAAGCAGAATCCTTAGAAGTGAGATGGCATGAGTATATTAAATCTAGAGTGTCAGATCTTGGACTAGAGTATCAGTTCTCCAAATACGCAGCACTAAAACCTGAGAGAATGTTTCTAATCTCAGTGCCTGACTTAATCTCGCCTTCAAGCATCCAGTTAGTCTTGATCTGTATCTTAGTGTAGCGGAGTTCAGTCTTTATCTACGTCTGGAAAATTGCTTGGAGAAATTCTTTCCTACAGCTCTGGTGTGCATGTCTGTGTGTGTTTGTTTACTGTGATTTGTATACTGTGCCTAATGTCCTCTGGGATGGTCTGTAGGTGTATCCAGATCATGCCTCATGCATGTTTCACAGCTGCACCGAGGGCAAAACGAGCTGGTTGAATATTTCATATGCTCCTGTGTTTCTGATGCCCATCAGAGGCTGTGTGTGCCGTACAGTATCAGGGGTCGGTACTCTATTGTGCATTTGTGAAGTTATGCAACTGATCATAGTTTTATTACTTGACTTTAGGCCCTCTTGGTATTATTCGAATTTGTTAAACCAAAAACTGTTTTCAATTTCTGCAAAACGAGCCAGTGAAAATTGGTTCATTAATCATAGTTTTTATCTCCATGCTATTATGCTTATCACACTGTAAATTGTAGTAATTTCTCCTTACGAGCCCTGCTTGTCTCCTTTAAATGAACAATTTACAGCAAAGTCATGCTTTAACTTCCTAAGACAACGTCTGTTTTTTCTCTTGCTGCCTTACATCACCTGATCTTGTCTGTTCCGTGTCTCTCCTTGCAGGACAGTGCTGAGAATGAGGTGGACAGGAACAAATGCTGCACGCTCTGCAATATGTTCTTCACATCTGCCATCGTGGCTCAGTCACACTACCAGGGCAAAACGCACGCTAAGAGAGTACGCCTGGTGCTCGGAGAGCAGCCCAGCTTAATCACCCCCACAGGTCAGGCTGCTAAGAACATTTTTGTGTTTACATGCAAATATTCAGTTTCTCGCTGTGCTTGTTTACTGTAAAGCGATGTCTATCATATTTGTTGTTGTTACATTGATTGACCTCACTTGCTGCCATGCAAACATCTTAGTCATAAGAAGGGCTTCTGATAGTGTGTACAGTGAAACAGGTCAGCTGGTCAGCACCATGATGTAACACTGTTGGAATTGGACAGACAGAGTGCAGAGGCAGCAGAGCAATGCACTGTAAAATACAGTGGGATTAGATGCCCAGTGGTGTGCTTTTTCACCAAGTAATGAATCAGAGTTCAGGGCTATAAGAGCGGGGGGAGAATATTGGCTTGCTGTGAGCTTAAAGCCTATGTGGCATGCAACTCTGCTCCAGCTGAAGAGCAGCTCAGACCCCTGGCCTGGTGCTATGTGCAGCATTAGCAGAGCTTTATTCAGGCTCCTCTCAGTACTTAAGCTTCAGACTACATGGAGACAATAGACACAGATGTAGGCCAGCGAACCAAGGAAACATACCCACTGCATCATTCCTCAGTGGAGTGTCAAAAACCTCACCTTTGAAGCTGAACCTAGCAGATGTAGTGTATAATATGGCATGCAGAAAGCATTAAGAGTCAAAGCTCTGTGGAATTTGCACTTGCATGGAATGCTGATTACCATATATATATATATATATATATATAAACCGCTCCAGAAAAAAAGAAGAGACCACTGTCATTTATTTTTATGAATATTTTATCATTATGAGTATAATATGCATTCCATGACAAACATTCTTTTATTTAATGAGGAAAAGAATAAAATCACTGCTGTAATCAACACTGAATTATTCAAGTTCTGTAATTACTGCATCATTTTGCTTATTTTGATGTTTTGTCATTTCCTTTCAAATGATGCTTTAAACAATATTTTTATTTGGAAATTAGGATAAATATTGCCAGCAGTTCTTAAAGACTAAGGAAAAGCTGTTCAGTTCACCTATAAAACCTGAGAAACTGAATATTTTTGCAGTGGTCTCTTATTTCCTGAGCTCACTTTCTCACTTGAGCTGAGCAGCTGAACCACTATAGGCTGACATCAATCAGTCAACCATAGCACAACTCCCTTTTTACTCATATGTTGTTCCACGTCTGCAACTCGCTTGACCACGCTGTAGGTCCCAGAGGCAATGGTAAATGTATGGGAGACCAAGGCATGCTCGGTTCTGACCTAGTTGGAAAATTGTATTACTTATATTTGTACTTCAGGTTTGTCTGGATTACAAATCATATTAACAAATTTGTCCCATAACATAATTTTTATTGCGAACCAACATCAAACTAGAGCAAATATTCTTTATTTTAGTGTCATTGAGTTTAGTCTTTATCTACATGTGGAGATTTTACAGCTACAGCTCTGGTGTTTGTGTGTGTTTGTTTACTGTGTTTTGTATACTGTGCCTAATGTCTGCTGGGATGGTCTGTAGATGCGTCCAAACAGATCTGTTGAACAAATAGTTCCAGAAGGTATTATAATTGTAAACCAAGAGTGTATTAAAACATTATTTTTCAGAGACTAAAATAATGATTAATGAGCAGATGTCAAATTAAAAACTGAAAAATGCTGCTTGTAAAAGAAATCAACTCCTTCAGACTAGTGCTTGGCAGAGCAACCTTTTCCAACATTTTTCTCTGGCAAACTCACTGCAGGTTGTTCAGTTTGTTGACTGCAGTTTTATATAGTGCCACAAATACCGGTGTTTTTTATTCAGCAGTGGCTTCTTTCTAACCTGCCGTACAGGCCAGTTGTGTGCATTTGATGGTGCACCCTTACTCAAGTCTCAGCCACTGAACTATAAGTAAAGTGTCCATTTGTCATACATGAACCCACTACAGCACAAAATTCCTTCTCTGCATTTGACCCATTCACCCAAGTGAAGCAGCCAGGATCACCGCGCCCAGGGATCAGTGTGTGGGGACGGTAACTTGCTCAGGGGTATGTCAGTGGTGCCACTAGCAGTCCTGGGATTTAAACCCACAGCCTTCTAATTGCAGAGGCAATTTCCTAACCACTAGGCCAACAGCTGTCTAACCACTAACCCACCAACTATATAGCTTCTTCCATTGTCGGCCACTTTGTGGCTTCCTTTACAAATTCCCTTCTTGCTCTGATGAATGGCCAAGTTTAGGAAATGCTTGGGTGCTTTACGGCAGTATCTCTAATCTGTGTCTGTATGAAACTTTCATATTTATGCAAGCAACCTTTTTTAGTTAGTAATAGTGATGCTCCGATTGATCGGCCATCGATCATGATCGGCCGATATTGGCTAAAAATAGCTTGATCGGTGAACCCCAAAAGCACCGATCAAAAAAGCCGATCACATGACGTAAATTACTCGCGCGACTTTTTCACGTGTGCATGCACAGGTAAACAACAGCAGACCGGAGCTTACCAGTGGCAACATGAGTTCTCCGTCTGGAAGTTTTTCGAAGTGTCCGATAAAGACGTAAAGTTAGCCGTTTGCAATGTATGTCGTGATGAAATCCCTCGAGGTGGAAGCAAGCAA
>JBBPDB010000146.1:14721887-14734549 GCA_037974465.1 Brachypetersius altus
TCGGCAATCGGCAGATCATGATCTTGGTGATCGGTAATCGGTGATCGGCCCCAAAAATGCTGATCGGAGCATCTCTAGTTAGTAATTTTTGTCACAGAATATATTCTTACATGCTATTAGTAATATCATTTTAAACGTATTTATTTTGAAAACTTCTACACATTCTTTAATATAAAATATGACATTAATGTATCATTTTCATAATTATCATCACCCAAGCCAGTCTGTTTACCTTCAAGGGTGCTGAATATTTTGTAAGGCTCTGTATGATCAAAAGTTTCTTTCCAAATCAAAGGCATTAACTGTGAGTTTGTCTTCTCTTTGCTGCTGTAACAACCCAAAGTACTAATGATGAATAATTAGTTTATATGCCATTCCACCCCACCCCAGCCTTTTTCAGTGGTCCTCCGTGACTCTAGAGAATGCAATTCCACTGCTCCACAGCTCAATTCTGGGGGGTTACACCCTTATTCATGCTTGCCCTTATGCTTGATGACATTTTACCCCTCTTTTCATTGGAGATCATGTAAGTTATGTGTGGAGTTGGCTACCTCTGGGTGTGTATTTACTTTTAGAAATATATTGTTTATTGAAGAGAAAACACTGTTTTGGCTTTTATGCCATACAGACAGATTCCCTTGCAGTGGTTGATTAATCTCCAGTCACGCATGTCAGCATCTCCATGACAACATCTTCATTGTTGAACTACTTATATCTCTAGTGTCCTACTCTTAGCAAAAGCATGCGTTTTACTTATGTCAGTTCAGCCAGTTTGTGTTGAGCACTTTAAAATATATATATATATATATATATATATATATTTGTATTTATTAAACCCTATAGTCACACATGAACACACCACAGCACACAGTGTGAACTTCTTTCTCTGTATTTAACCTATTTACTGAGTGAAGCAAGGGGCTGTCACCAAAGGCCAGGGAGCAGTGTGTGGGGATAGTACCTTGCTCAGGGCTACCTCAGGAGTGATGCTAGTGTCACGGCTGCGGGGGTTAACCCACTGCCGTGATTTACCCCTGGAATCCCAGATACGAGGCATGCAGGCATCCATGACTTCAGGCTCTTTATTAAACAAACATGAACGTGAACGAGAACATAGACCTGGCACGATGGCCGATACATGAAAACAGGCTGTGAGTCTAAATGAGGCGATGGACCGATAATGAGGTTCGTAAGACTAGAACTTAAATACTAAACTGGCAAAGAACAGAAAACCATTCACAGAACATAATTACTTACACTAAACACAGGACACCTGGAAACCTGAAACAAGAAACAAAACATGAACAAAATTCCAAAATAAAAGCCCCAAAACAAAACCAAAACAGTGGCCCCTACTGGCCACTGGCCAAGCCGTGATAGCTAGCAGTTGGGATTCAAACCCACAACCTTCTAGGGCCAATGCCCTAACCACTAGGCCATCCAGCTGCCTGAAGAGCTGGCAGAAAATGCTTGTGTTTGTTTTGAATTCAAAGCTTGTACCGACATTGCATGACTTTGGCATTATTGACAGTTGAAGGCTATTATAAACCAAATCTGTCAAAGTAAGATAGAATTGATTCCAGACACACTTTCAGTCATCTCAGACGTTGTCACTGAAAATAAGCAAGTGCTTGGGAAAGCTGTGAATTTGTGAGGTTGTTATATTTAAACTTGGCATCCATGTGGATGGGTTTGTTTCCATTTGCTCCCAGAGTGACATATTTGTTTTGACAAAGGCTTGCTCGGTGTTCACTTTTGACTACACTGTATTTCAACGAAAGCACAGCTATATGATTGATGCTTAGCACATGTTTTAGATGGCTTGTTGTAGGCAACATTTTAGGGCTTCTATCTTTAGCCTGTCTTTACTATTAAATTTCCTTTCCTATAATCTGACTCATTTTTAGCAAAGAACTTCAGACAGGCAGAAGACACTAAGATTAGACAGGCAGAACATGTTCCATGTACATCTATTTCCCATTTTCAGCCCAATTGATTGTTTATGCAATGGCTTTATATTGTATATTACATTACACACTGATTTTACACTGGTTAGATGTTACAGATAGACAGATATATGCTTTACAGATATATGCTGCTAATTTTAGTTTAGCAAAGATACATTTCTGGTATCTCAAACTGGAAAAAGGTCTGTCTCTTTTATTTTTTCCATTAATTCTGAAGCAAAGTGGAGGGCTACAGATTTCATGAGCGATTAACGTAACAAGTAACCTTCATGAAAATTCAAAGTGCTCTCCTCTCAGGAGAACTCCGTTAGATGAGGATTGCTGGTGACAGTTGAGGCAATGTGTGACAGAGATGCCCTTGAGAGTTACCTGGCCGGGCTCTCTTCCTCTCTCTTTGCCATCACACTCAGACTCCTGGGCAGTTTCAGGCTCATCTTTTACGAATGACCCTGTGTGCCCTACCCCGTGCTTCCAGGCCTTCTCAGTGGAAAGAAGCACTTCATCACGGACCACTGAGCACATATATACATCAGAGGAGAGAGGAAAAGTTTCTCTGTTTTGATTCTAGCTGACCTGAATGGGCAGTATTTTCCTCATTTCTTCTTCTTCTTACCCTACATTAAAATCATCTTTAAAAAATTCAAATTCCAAATGTGATTCTCACACAAAATGACATGTTCTCAGCACCATTCACATATTATTTATTTCACTAAGAAAGGCTGATTGTTGAATTGTGCTTCAAATTGCTCTATGCACAGTGGAATCATCTCACTCCTAACAGTGCAATGTGGGTGGTGAGAGGAGCAGAGGGAACCGTAGTTACTGTAACTATGTGTTCTTGGCTTCGTATCGCTTCAGTATGACTAACTAATCAACTAATGCACTACCTTAGCAACCGGAAAGTTCAACATTCGAGATCAAACCACTTGAAAGTACGCCCACTAGATATGTCATAAACATTGAATACCAAGATACTGGAAATGCATTAAAGTCATCCGTGTCTCGGTATTGTATGGGTTATAGGTTACTTCTAAAGAACAGTCTCAGTGTTTGTTTTTAGGCTACATATTTTACTGACCAATTTGAGACAGTAAATCCTCAAATGGGCATCTAGAAACTTACCAATTCCATGCAGCCTCTTACAGGCACTATTTTTTTTACATAAAGCTGTCACTTTGCTTCAGCACTATTGTTATAATGTTGTATTTGTTTCCATTTTTCCCTATTCTGTTCCAGGCCTTGGCACCTAAGATGCCTCTGGCATGAGTTGCCTTGACTGCAGCACACATGTAGTGCCATATTAGAGACGGCATAAACGATGGATTTTTCTATCTCCACAATAATCCTAGCAACCACTGCTGCGTGGCCAGCCACTCGTGCAAGAGAATTCTTGATTCTTTTCTGTATTTTGGAGTGAAGGTTAGCTGCTCCTCTGTTGCTTTTGAAAGTATGTGTAAATTAGAATAGCTTTAATTTTATGCTGCAACAGTATTTCGGGTGCCTTGAAAGATGAATGATCTTGCAATGGTGTCAAGGCCTGCAGGCTATTTGGGGGTGGTAACCATGGCAACGGGTCTGTAGTGCCATGGAGCATGGGATACCTGGAGGTTTTCCATTCTTGTACTTCTGTTCCTAAATGAAGGAACATTCCCGAACTTGCCAGGAAAAATCTGTCCCCAGAGAAGGATTCGCCTTTTCATGTATGCGTTCAAGCAGGCTCCTAAAACCTATTAGTGTTGATTGTATATTATAAGCAATGGCTTGGCCTTAATACAGACTGTGCTGTATAATGTAATATTATATTATAATTCAGGCCATGCTATATTTACACTCAAGAGATTTCTACTGTGCTCTGTGTCTCAGACTTGACCCCAGCAACCCCTCAGAACACAGATCCTCCCGCACCACCTCCCCCCTCATGGCCTTCCACGGGCAACAATGGAGAAGCAGGCAAGTACTGCTGCCTGTGCGGTGCCTGGTTCAACAACCCCCTGATGGCACAACAGCACTATGAGGGCAAGAAGCACAAGAGGAACGCAGCACGAGCGCGACTGCTAGAGCAGCTGGCAGGCAGTCTGGACGCCACGGAGAGCACAGGTGAGGGTAAAGTTTAAAGATCGAGCCTGTCCGTGGGTAAAGCAAAAGGGAAGCAAAGCAGGGAATTGAAAGTTGGTTGCTAAACGGACGTGGTAAAAATTTCAACAGAACACAAAACCAAAACACTCTAACACTCTGTAATAAAGCTTAAACCATGCACATACCTAATAAGAGCTAATTAATATGTTGTGTATTGAACCCCCATATCTTTCTAATATGATCAAATGCCACTTTATGCTTTCCATGGTGACACCAGAGTGTATGCATAACAAAAACTTGAAGCTCTAATTCAGTACCTTCTTTTTTCTGTCTGGAGGTCATTCTCTAAATGTAAATATTTCAGAATGATGTGATCCGCAATCACAGTTATGTGCTGTGTGCTCCAGGTGCCACGACCGATATCACAAGCTGTGAGTCACCCTGCCTCTTAGTTCAGATCTGTTAGCGGTGTCATGTTGAAAATAGTCTTTTTATTTACAGATTATAATCTGGATTTGCTAGTACTGTGTTTTCCTGAGGAAAGATTATCTCCAGAAAATAAACAAAAGAAAATCTGACTGAATTTTAATTCTTTATAAAGTTACAAAGCACCTCTATAAAGCATCAAGACAACATATCTAAACTATTTGGCCTGCTTTGCTTCAGTAGATGCTCTGCTATGTCAACTTTTGCTTTCTGAGCTAGCAACAAGCATCAGGAGCAGCTAAACTAGATCAGGAATTTTACAGAAGCATGATCAAAGTCTGAAAGGAGACATATTATAGAATTTTATTTAAAGGACAGATGGAGAGACTCTGGAGTACACTAAATGTTAAAAGGTGCTTAGAGTTTAAGGTTTAAGAGTTAACAACAATGTGTTTGGAGTATAAAGGGCAATTGCACTCTCTATAGTTTGGAGGACCCTTCTATACATTTAGTTGGAGTGTCATTTAGGTTCTAGACCTAATCATTCAGTACCAGTACCGGGCCAAACTAAACCTTTTATTGGTGATTGCAATCAGAGCCTCACATAACGTGTAAAGCCTTGCCCGAAGAACAGACGCTGCTACTGCAGCAAGAGAGGATAAAATCCATATTAATACCCATAAATTCTGAAGAAACTGTGTGTGTAGCTGTGTAGGTTGCTACAAATTTGTAGAATTCCAAGGTGACTCCCTCATGCCCTAAAGAGACAGGGATTTTTTTTTTAACATAAAATTTAAATAACTAAAGACACTCCAAGTTCACTCATGTAATCCAAGCTTCGGCTCTAGTCAGCATCACCATGCTGAGTTCTTAGCACCCAGCAGGATAGGGCTGCACGCAGGACAGCTGTCGGAAGAGCGTTGTGCTATAACAGCTCATGGGGGATCAGCAGGTACATGCTGATGCTTCATTACCAAGGACAGAAAGGCAGCTAGATGCAATATAAAAGAGGTATAATCACACTTGAGCTTATTTTAAAGTAGCCTATCGTAATCAAGCTTTGGAATCCCAGTGTGAAGACGGGAAAAAGTTTAAATGCAGTTTATAGCAGCTGTAAACAAACTTTTTTTATCCTTGCAGAAAATACATCAGCTGCTCCGCATGACTTCCAGTTGTCAGAGATGGTTCTGAAAATGCGAGCCCTTCGTAAAATTTGTTGACAGCTGAAGTCGAAAAGGGTTTATCCCTTTCATGTCTTGAAAAAAATATGAAAATGCCTTCATATTACTGCTACACAGTTTAAACAGTCTGTGCTAAACATCCAAACAGAATCGAAGCCAAAAGATTCCCTTCTTTAGAGCAGATCACTGTGAATGTCACCTCCTATTTAAATCTCACCCAAAATATTTTCTGTTGACGACAACACCCTGTAAAAGGAGATGGACAAGTCTCACACCTTCAAACTGGTGAAGTTAGCACAGCTAAAATCATGTTGAGAATGACCACACTTTCTCTTCCACATTACACGAGAATGAGAGCCTCCAGCTCAGATCAGCCTACGTTTCACAATGTTAAACCAGCATTCCTCTGAGAATCGATGGTCCAAAACCTTGTCACTGATGTTTCTAATGCTGTATAAAAAGCTGGCTCCATAGGACAGTGTGTATTTGGCTGCCCCTCAGGGTACCGTCAGGAGTCCTGCCGCCCTGCCAGATCCCATTCATCATCCTCACACGTAGCCGACAAGGTGAAGGTGAAGCCATGATTAAACATACCATGCGCATACACCACACTCAACACATCTTCTCATGTTTCTCATTTGAGATCATTCTAAAGATCTCTTACTTGTTCAGTTCATCCATACAGAGACTGCTTTTAGATTGCAGCCCAGAGACTAGCCTGTTTGTGTGCAAACCACTTTGGTGTAATGGCCTCCCAGCTGAGGGCTTATTTTAATGTTGAGGAAATGGGAACAAATGGGAACAAAGGATGCCCCCCCCCTCTGTTTCTGGCAGGTATTAATTTTCTTCTGAACAAAAAAAGAGGAAATAGAGAAAAAGAGAGCCTTCGAGGCAAACGGCTGTTCTACAAAGAGGGGATTTCAAAGTGCAGCGTTTTACTGTGTTTACAGCTGCAAGAGAATTTGACTTCTTTTTTTTGCAGTCTGTAAAATGCTAAGGACAAGGGCTGATCCTGAGATAATTTGCAACAGTCTCATAGTACACAGACAAAGACAGGGGAGAATTATTAGTGTAGACAAAGTTCTAATTGAAAAAAAAGCATGAAAAGACTTTATTTTCTGTAATAATTATGATGTAACACACAGTATAAATTAAGATCAACCAAATCGTACTATGTCAACATAGGGAATTCCCTTTACAAGAGTCACATTTGTCTTTGCCACTCTAAGCTTGCTTGTCTTCGCCACTCTAAGCTTGCTTGTCTTCCTACAGCTCCGTGATCTTTGCCTCACACAAATCTTGGATGACTTGTTATAGTAATGGAGAGTAAAATGGAATGAGCAAGCCTCCCCTCTTCACGCTGTATATCACCACTCTGATGCATGGCATGACAAATGAGAGTCATCTTGGACCACTGTACATGCTTGCATGCCAAAAGACAACCCACGTACTTATGTATGCATATATAGACGGTGCACACAGCATTACATCGTACTATTCTCATTCACCATGAGGAACAAGAAAAGAAATTCTTTTTTGGCTTTCTATTTTAATCTTTAACCTTGTGTGTCAATATGACAATATGTTTCTGAGATGTGAGAAGTGAAAAGAATTGTAATATATCGTAGTCAATTCTAAATATGTTGGCTGCAGTTTCACATCATAGCCATGTATCTAATGGGGTGATACTATAAACAAAAATATATAAAATGCCATGGCCTAGCAATCACTTTTTCCTGTACAAGGTCTCTCCTTGTCCATTCAATCAAGAAAGGTTAAGAATGCGGGGGGATTCTTGGAATGATCTCTCAGCTTGATAGTAATTACCAGAGGCAAATAATTAGATTGATGGCCTGCTGTCTGAAAATAAGAAAATAAGCCTACAGCCAGCACTCAGCAGCAAACTTTCATCTGCTCCCAACAAGCATTCTTTAGCTTTGGTATTCTTTCTTTCTTTCTTTCTTTCTTTCTTTCTTTCTTTCTTTCTTTCTTTCTCGTTTCTCTCTCTCTCTCTCTCTCTCTCTCTCTCTCTCTCTCTCTCTCTCTCTCTCTCTCTCTCTCTCTCTCTCTCTCTCTATGGCTTTTCAGGCAGTTTAATTAACAAGGATTATAAGCTGCCACAGCAATATGCTAGACTGGTTTATTGACACCACACTGTGAGGTCATTAGGGGTCTACCGTGTAACAAACATTCATCAAAGAGAGCTTAGTAACAGAAATAAACACTCAGTGCTATTAATGGAGGGTCTGAGGACCCTCAATCACACCAGCTAGATTTAAGAGACTAATTCTGGACTCTTCAGTCTTATCAGCATTAGCGCTGACTCACATCCCCACTGCAGGGCTTCAGTTTCTAGTGTGAAAGGCTAAACTTTAATTAATAGACACTCATCAGACTCAGGAGAACAAAATCAGTGACAGCAAGGGAGTGTATATCAGTGTGTTCTCACAGATGGTTCTTTGGGTAGACCAATAGCCAATGACTCTTTTACGCTGTGTCAGTTTGGTGTGCATGTCATTTCACTGATACGTCTCCTCTAAATAAGAAGAGGCACACAGACGTGTTAGAAGATTCATTATGACTGTATCACCATATGCTGTGTGCTGACACCCGCCATTGATTGAAGACATGCACAACTTAATTCCAGTGAACTCCAAGAATCCCAAGTGTTTCCATTAAATACTGTATCACTTAAAATAACTATATGAAATGAACATTTCCACATATTTTGTGGATATCAGGGGAAAGGAGGTTTTACTAAGTAATGAAAAACCTGAAATCATTGCAGCTAGAGCAAAATTGCAGAGGTCAGGGTCCATAAAAATGTTTATAGGATTATAATTTAAAATGTTTATAGGTTTTAATTAAAACTGGCCAATGAACTACAATTGGGGTTAGGTAGAGTTTTGCCACTTAGGAGTTGTGGAGGATTTTCAGCAGCAATAAATGATGTAGTTGTCAGAAATAACTCTGCAGATGTCTTATAGAAATTAAGCCACTACACAGACCACGTGGTTTCTCCTTATGCGACAACTGAGAGTTGCTACACCTCTTCAGCTCCCTCTTTCTCTCTCTCTCTCTCTCTCTCTCATTCTTCTCATCCATCCATCTATTTTTGGGCCACTGCTGTTCTGTACCACCTGCAAACCCATTAATTAGCACACATCTGTTTTGCTCCCGTTGCAGGGCTGTGCACGTGGCTTCTCTCCATTCTGCTAAACCAGCCAATCCATTTTCCCTCCAATCAAAAGGTCACCGAGACAAAAGAAATCTCCAAATGCTAATGCACACTTGGAATTTCAAGAGATTGAAAAGAGACATTTAATAGGAATTGATTAGCAAGGGATCTGGCTTGATACCGACACTGATGTTAACAGTATCAACTAATATTACTCTGACAATATACTAGTAAAGCAAATTAATGTTGCACAAAATGTGCTACAATAACAGGCCATGAATACAGATTTCTTTTCTTTTTTATAACTTCTAAACCTATCTGTCTCCAGAAGCATTTCAAAAGTTTGAAAGAAACTCAGGTATAACTGTGTCATTCAGCTTAAAGTCTCTGTTTATTTATATTGCAGGCCTGCGCAGTAGTTACTCATGCAGCATGTGCAACGTGGTGCTGAACTCCATTGAGCAGTACCATGCACACCTCCAGGGCTCCAAGCACCAAAACAAGTGAGTTAACTTCATTCTATTTCTCCCTTGAAGTCTCTGAGCTGATGTGACTGAACTCTTTTTACCCTCTCTTTCCACTTATAGAGAGCTCCATGTACTGTTTTTTTCTGTGTCCTCCTCATGTATTCTTCTTTTTTTAATCACAGCAAACCTCTGCCTGCTCTTCTCAAAATCTTAGTGAACTTACATTAGCCTTCAATTTCAAATTGACCAGGGTTATATTGGTGTATATCGAATATATTGGTATCCAGTGTTCAGTGGGTGAATCTGTACAGGTCACATCGTGCAAAATGAAAAGAATAATAATATTGCACCAACAATAACAACAGGTCATTAAAGACATCACTGAAACTCAATAGTGACAGGATTATATGTACCAAGGACTACCACTGATTAAAACTGTCTAAATTCGAGGGTTTTATTTGAACCTCAGACAGATAAATGAGCTATTTTGTTGTCTGAGTTGTGTAGAGGATGCTGTGATGGGTAAACATTGCCACCTGTGAGATTGATGCTTATTTTCCTCTTACGCGGTCTCCGTGTGACATACCGCTGTGTTTGTATAAGTTACTGTTCAAATTCCCCATCACTGTCGACATGGAAAATATTATAGAATTTGTGATTTAGCAAGGGATGAAAAGTTACATTAAGAAAGACAGAGAGAAAAAGAAATGAGACAGAAAACAAATGTGTGTGCAAGAGAAAGTGGGGGGGCAGAGAAAGAGAAAGAGAGAGAGCACAGTAGAGATAGAGAGCAGTGCCTCTGCTGTGTGAATCCCAGTGGCATGCTCAGCTGACAGAGATATACTCTGCTTCATAAGTCAGGCAGTCAAAGACTTAATGCAAACCACACTGTTTTTTTTTTCTATATCTTTCTTTTTTTAAGCCAGAGTGCTTTTATGATTCACAGATGGCCTATTTCAAAGCACTACGTGAATAGAATGTGAGCGCTAAATCGCTAACAGTGCCGCCATAATTGCTCCTCACAATCAACCAATTGATTAACATGCCAACAGTGCCAAAGGTGGGGGAGTGAGAGGAGGACACCAGCTGAAAGCCAAATCACCACTGTCTCTTAGCTCCCAGCCCTCGTTCATGTTAATTACAGCTACATCCTCTCTAATGAAAAATCACTAAAGGCGCAGAAGTGTATTGGTGAAAAGGCACAGTTAGCTGTCTTGTCATTCCAACAGGTCTGTGTGCATTCCAATCAGGCAAAGACATAGCGGAGTGCACGCAGGGGCATATTTTGCATCAAAACACAAGGAATGGAGAGGCTTTTTTTCTTGAACACCTCCGCAGTGAAGTCAAAGCGCAGAGTGAATGCATTCAGTAGGAGGACTAGTACTTAGATCTTTGCCCAGATACAAGCAACCATCTGGTAGAGCCCATATTAACCAGCTCTGATCACAATTCTACTTCAACCGAAGCATTTACCTTGTCTGTATTATCTGGAAAACTTTGCCCTTACCTTGATTAAGCTCAGGTCAGAACAGTTCAGATCGTATTTGTGGGTCTTATTTACATCATGAAATGTATTTTATTGATCCTGTAAAAGCAGTTATTTCTTAGAGACCTCTTCTGTGCTGTATGGTACATTCTTCACTGTGCTGCCTTTAAAAGAATAATATGGAGGAGGAAAGGAGAGTAATGTGACTAGAATTGTTGTCATCATATAACAAAGTGTTCAGCTAGCACTTGAAAACCTTTCTCACTGTCCAATTAACAAGCTTTGCCCACAGTTTCTGCTAAGAGATGAGAACACTGACTCTGCTTTAGCAGTTTCTGTAAATTTCATCTTCACGTTACACTGCCTTCTTTGCTCATACAAAGTTTGCTGCTGCATTTATTTTCTTATAGACTAGTTACTTCACAAATAAAAGTTAACCATGAGTTCTATCATTATTGGCATGCCTTGTTAAAAGTGAGTAATTTTGAGTAAGTCAATGCAGGAGACTCTGATAGCACTGAGCAGCTCCTTGAGGGGCAGGCTGCGGCACCCGCCATGCAGGATGGAAAGATTCCGCAGGTCTTTCCTTCCAGCTGCTGTCAGACTCCACAACAAAGACCTTGCAGATGACCACACATTCACAAACAAACAAACACACACATCCAATACACCACAGTAGTTATGTGCAATATTATGAGTGCAATTCTTCTGATAGAACATGTGCATTTTTTTTTCTTGGGTGGAACCATCACTACTGGGCTAAATGTGCAGTACACAGTCTCTCCACTGTGTACCGGTAAGTATACATATACTAATTGGGTACAGACATATCACTTAGCCTACTTTTGTTTACATTAATATATTTAGTATATGAATATAGTCTATTAATATATGTATGAAAATATGTTACAACACAGATGTCCATGTTCTATATCTCTAGATTGTATAGTGTACCTTTTATTCTGCACTGTTAGTATAGTATTTTATTTTTATTCTATTTTATTCTATTTTGTTTCTTAATTTTTGACTTTGTACCGTCCACTTTCTGCCGTGGCAAAACAAATTTCCCACTTGTGGGACTAATAAAGGTTTATCTTATCTTATGTTAAAAGGGACAAGAGCTCAGTTGTGGTTAATGAGTTCATTCTTACATGGAAAATATGAGAGAAAAATAACCTTTTATTAAACTAAAAGACAAATAAATATATTCAGTATTATACAAACCACATGTCAGAGTAGGTTACATCCCTCCATTTCATATGCAACCTCCCTTTGCTACCAAAATAGCCACGAGTCTAATACTTGGTAAGACTGCAGAATACAGAGCAAGGATACTGAGCCCACGCTCCAGATCTCTTCAGATGCCCCAGGGTTGTAGGTCCTTTCCAGTGGTGTAGTTGGGCATCTGTGCAGGTTCAAGGTTCAAGGTTACTTTACTGTCATCAGCAGCTGTGTACTTGTACATAGTTAGATGAGGCAACATTTCTCCATGGAAAATGGTGAAACATGCTGGAACATATAGCATTCAACAGAGTGCAAGTTACAACAGACTGTGGACAACAAACAGACAATAAATGGAGTGCAAGTGTGGACTTATATAGCTTAGATAGTCAAAGTAAATTCTTCCAAACTCATATTGTTATTGTATGTTGTATAATCGTAAATGTAGTTCTGTGAAAAATCAAATATAGACTTTTCATTTAAACTGCAAAACATGTGTCAAGGTTATACACGTCCCAAATCCCAAGTCTGAAACCACGCACTACCGTCAGTGCACTGAGATTTAGTGCGTAGTGCACACTGCCTTCTGTAGTGCGCACTGCTGTGGGTCAGTGCTGTCCTAAACGGAACACTAACGTTTTGCACTTAGCGGAAGTGACG
>JBBPDB010000146.1:14740278-14755813 GCA_037974465.1 Brachypetersius altus
CTAAGGAATAAGCTGTCTTCTGTGCAGCCAGGAGCAGGCTTGGGAGATAATACCCTCCTGTCTCTGGGGGTCTGCAGGCCACGGGGCTGAGGCTGCCTCTACCCCCACTGTACAGCGCTGAGCAGGCTGGATGAGCGTCGACTCGTGTAAGGAGCTTTGGTGGGCAGACGAGTGCTCGGCTGACAGTCACTAAGGATTAGTTCTTTGCGCAGAGCAGGCATAAAGAGACTGGCTGTAAAAAACGATTTCTCTCCCCGTCCTTCAGCAGTGGCCCTTTAATCTGTCTCTCCCTCTTTTTCGCAACCTCCTAAAGTATGGAGTAGAGAAACTCACAGCTCCACACTGCTGACTAGAAGCTACTCTCAGGAGGGCAACTCCTGAGAATTTTTTCATCATAGACGACTGATGAACAAGTCTGACAAAGATTGAATTAATGGTTACAAAAATCACTTGTACTTTAAACTTTCAAGGCCTCAGTTTTTTTTTTACCTCAAGATGCATCATTGCTCACTTACTGAATTAGTTATTACTCAGTTGTCTTGGAAGATGTCTCTTTATGCCACTCCAAACATAGGCATGATCAGTCATTTTGAAAGAGTTTTGCAAGGACTTTCAAACTTAATGAATTCTCCTCTCCCTGTGGATGCTCAACCCACATACTGTTACTGCAGCAAATATTTTAGGTCTGATTTCTTGTTTTTCATCATTTACAAAGCTGATCCATGGATCTACTGAGGGAGCTGCTTATTATTTATAGTTTACTCTTTCTTATTGCCATTATATCAATGGAGTTATATAATACTGAGGTGAAAGTAAAGGCATGCTCAGAACAGACTTCACAGAACTAAGAAGAAGAAAGCACCATGACCTTTCTCACCTCTCACCCGGACTAGTGGTGATTGGCACTAGCTACTCTCAGAACACCAAAGCCAAAACACAACTATGCTACCATTTCAAGAATGTGGTGTCTTCACCAGGTTAGCTACTGAAGCTACTGAACAGTTCCAAAGCAGCTCTCACATATTTCTAAGAGACATGGCTGATGTCAGGTGCCCTCTTTGCTGTCTTCATGCTGTCATTCCTGTGTATTTAGTCAGGTACAAAAGGACAGTGAACCTTTTTTGTTGCTCGTCTGTAGTGGCTTCTTGGACTCATTTCAGCAATGATGCTTTCCTTGTGGGGCTTCAAGACAGTGCCAAAACTGATTGCTATCTCTCTAAACAAATCTCCACTGACCATCAGCTTATGCTCTCCCCCTGCCCTCTCTCTCTCTCTCTCTCTCTCTCTCTCTCTCTCTCTCTCACAAACACAAACAAACACACACACACATATGCCAGCTTTAATATGTAGTCGTTAAACTGAACAAAAAAACACTGTTGCATCTTGTTGTTATATTCATGTTATATTATGTTATATTTTTCAGCAATGGTAAATATTGAAAGGATTTAATTGCAGTAATAATTATAAATATGAGTGCAAGCAGTAATAATCAGTGCATTTTTGTTAAATGCTCATTTTGAGCAACTTCTGTCCGCACTGTTTCCAGGGGTTAAAGTGGAAGCTGGTGGAAGTTTGATAAAGCTAGTCTGGGTACAAACTTTGACACCTGATAAACAAGTCTGGACATCAAGAGACCTGAGTTATATCTGGCTTATGTCATTCAGTTTGGTGAACTTGCACAACTCACCATCATAGAAATAATGGTTTAAATATCATTTAAGGTAAAATTATAGAGAAGAATTTATTTAGCTTGTAAGTTACCTTGAGGATGTTGGAACACTTTTCCACCTGGTTTTAGCCTTACTTAACCCCAAGGATATATATGCAGAAGTAAATATATTTGGTGGACAATCAGACACAGTTTCAGTTAAAGTAAGATAAAACTAGATCTTAAAACTACACTGAAAATGACCTTTACCCTGCTCTTTGTGATTATAAGGCATTTCTAGAAAAGCAGACTCTCATTGCTATCCTTGTTAATGGCTAGACTACTGGAACAGCTCTCTGGCATTCATGTCTTTAAAGTAAGAATGGCCAAACAAACAAAATAGCTCCCACTAGTCCAGGTGAGAGATGAGAAAGGTCAAGGTGCTTTCGAAAACTAGGTCTATTAAAATCGACATTTCTGTCAGCGTGATGGAAGATAGGGACCTCGTTTATTACTGATCAAGCAAAGAAAAGGAGGCAAGGCATGGACTGTCTGGATATTTCATTCACTCTTCTCTGCTCTGTGAAATGAGCCGGCCCAGCTTCTATCTGCAAACATTCTTCTTGGAAAAATAAAAAAAGCATCAGCCAGCAGAGCATGATTCACATATTTCAGATATGGACACATTGCTTTGGATGGCATTGGGTGTCAGACTGAGGCAGGCAAATATTGCTGGACTCGACTAGCAGAAAGCCAGATTTATTGGTCAGCCATTATCCCTCACCCACTGGCAAGGTGAGACTGACCTCCCTGGGGGTTCTTTTGCTGTGATGCATTAGGCACTGCAGGAATGCAACAGCGATGAAAATGAAAGTATCAGGGCTTACAGTGTGTTCTCTTCTGCCAGGTCTTCACAGTCACACATAGGCATTATATATGAATATATATGTGCTGCCGGTTAAATATTATGCATGCATTTTAAGTTATTTTATCATTAAATTGTCTTAATAGAGTAAAGGTCAGATATGTGCATAGTTAAAGCATTTTGTGCATTTTTAAAGCATTTTTCTGCTGAATTGAAATAATGTAGAAAAATAAAAATAGAAAATAAAGGACAGCAACACAGCAGCACACAGACAGGCACACTCTCCTTATTTTTCAGAAAACTGCTGAATTGTCAGTCATTTTGACACAAACTGGAAAGTTTTACACAGAGTTTCTGACTTGGCTTGTTACGGGAGATTTTGTCACTCTTAAAACCGGGCCACAAAGTGCAGAGAGACAAATTTTGTTAGTGCGCTATGTACACATTACACTTCCTTTTTTAGCATGACAGACCTCAGATGGCCGAGAGCCACCTCTTTTACTCTTCCATGAGAGTCAGTACACAGTAAAATCAACATTAAACAACCATTACAGAGTCAGACTGAATTATCTTTCTTTTTTACAAGAAGCACTTTAAACTCTGATTGAACCGTGTTGTCTTTACTGTCTGCTGTCACCATTAGAGCACAACAACAAACACTTTCATTCTAGAGCTTTAATGTGGAACATTTGGTTGTATCTTTAATGTTGTTGTTCTTCTGTTTCTCTTCCAGTCTGAAACAACATCAGCAATGAAAAATGCGGGGATCATCATGGATGACGCTCAAAAGAAAAGAGGAAACGAATGTTCTTGAGAGAACTTATGGAGCTGCACGGACTTAGGGCACCTGGGACAGGACATCCGTTAGTTTGTTCTCGAGTTTCTCAATATCTTGAAGGTTCCTCGACCATTTTGTGCTTTATATTTCTAATCAAGGTCAATGGTTAAACCCACAGTCATAAGCTGGAAGTACACACTGTCCTCCTCTGTGACTAATTATGAACCTAAAGTAAATTGATGTCAGTTGGTGTTACAGTGATTATAACAATGACAATGGCAATAGTATAATTTAACTGCACCAGCCTGAACAGACAGGGTCACGGTACTTGAGTATTTTCTTGCATCCTCAAAGTCTTGTGTGCAATGATGATCTGTGATATGTCAACCCACCCTGCTCCTCAAACCTCTGAGCACTGCTTTGGTGGATCACTCAGGCATACCAAGCTGCAAAAAGGCACAAAGAAGAGGTTGTCAGTCATCTTAGTGGCTTTGTCTCGTCAGGTAATCGTCCTGCTTGTGTGTGAATGCTCCCATTGCGGAGTCAATTAGACTACCTTTATATAAAATTCATCTTGGCCTGAATAAAGAGCTGCAGTGGACATAGCAAGGCCTTTCCATTTTTATTACACATTGGTCACATTTCTCTATAAACAACACCTATTTGAGTCGACTCTCGTGTACTATTAAGAAAACATTCCTACTGATTTTAGAAACATTACTGCAGAGACTAGACATGAAGCCATTCACTATGTGCAGGTCTGACTTACTACATTGCCCATATTGCTTCATCATTATCAATACAAGTCTTTTCTGTCTTACCGGTGTTGAGAGGCAGCTTGGTCACGCTGTGTGTTTGAAATCAAATATGTCATCACTGTTGTATAAAATGTTTTCTTTGACAGTTGGGAATGACAGCTTCCCCTTACATTGTGTGGATGTTTTGTGAAGAATGGATCATTATAAATTGTCCAAAAATAATACAATCCAATGTCATATAAAGAAAACAGTTGAATACACTACAGAAATACAATGTTTGGTAATGGGACAATTATATGTCATTCACATCATGCAGATGTAATTTCAGTTATTTCTAATAGAGTTAGGTTGGCAGTAATGCTTGTTTCTATGCCAAAAGGACTTCCTCTAAACAGCTCAATGCCTTTCGGTTGTGGGGTTTTTTTTGGGGTTTTTTGTTGTTGTATGTTCAATAATGTCTGACTTATGTTCGAAGAATCTGACTTTGCAGGTTAGGTAAGATTTATGCAATTCTAATATAAAAATGTGTGCTGCTTTTTAAATCATTTGTGATTGGATGAGAAAGTTGTCAACTGTTGTGTATGTTTTTTGTGAAAAATAGCCATCAAATTCAGGAGAGACAACACTCTCTCTTGGGTGTTGTGTATTTATGCCAGTGCCCTTTGGCGTTGCTGTAATTGATGGTGATTGCAAAACCACAGACTGATCCCTTAACTCTTTTCAGGACAAGGCAGAGGATTTGATAGCTGCCATGCCCACTAAATACTTGGACAATTGTCAACTATATATCAGGGCTCAGGATTGAGTGAAATGCCATTCAGAGAGCATGGCTTAACCAACTGCCGGCAGCAAAATGACATTAGGACTGGCGACATGATGCCGAGACAAACCCTGTATCAACTTGGTTTACATTAAGTTCCACCTAATCTAATGCTCAGAGCCTTTTGCTGTTCATATTGGTTGTGATGTTCATCATGCGGAATGCCATTTCAAATGAACACACCAAACAAATTTGTGTATATCATGAGGGTTAAAATATGGGTTTTGGTCAATAAGGGTTTATTTATAGATCACAGGATATTTACTGTGTGTATATGAACTGCATCGGACACAATATGGGTGCACTGACAGGTCTATTGAAGTAGAAATTATGAGAAATGTCATAGATATGTTTTATTTCTGACAATGGAAATGGTGAGAATGTCGTGACGTGTGCACATTTGTAAATACACTTGATATCTATTTTCGCTTTCAAACAAGAATTTTGTCTGTGATCCATTATTCCTTTACTAGATCTGTGGCATTTAGACATTAGTCATAACTCTCTCAGGCACAAACATCAGTCAGTATAAGAGCTCAGATTCATTCGTCAGAGAGAGCACATGACACTGATGAAATATAGGGTTCAGCTATAGCTACTGGCTGAATCCTCCTGTTTGGATTTGTGGGGGTATGTTTGGGTGTTTGTGTGTGTTGGGGGGGGTGGGGGGGGGGGGCATTTGTAGTGGTAATTCTCCCTCCAAAGCACAACAACAAGGAGCAAGGTCACTGTTCTAATGTGTGTACACTAGCTGCTTAATCCAGGGCTCTTCCTATCCTGGCTGTTTATAAGCTGCACTTAAATTTAAAGGGTTTGTGACAGCTGTTTAAAGAATGTGAGATATGTCTGGTTGGGTACATATATCCTTTCTCTTCTCTTTAAGACCTTCTAGCTGAAAAGGTCAATAGCTAAATCACTTTGTCAGAAGTCAAACTCAGGCATATACTAACCGGTCAAAAGTTTTAGAACACTTTTTTCTGTTTTGTATTGAAGTACCTTCTTCATTCTGCAGAAAGATCTTCCCAACTATGTTACAGAAGTTCCCATAAGTGTGCAGCACTTATAGGTTGCTTTGCTTTCACTCTTCTGTCCAGTTCATCCTAAAGCAGCTAGATTTTCCAGCTTACCATCTTGTTCTTTTTTCTAATGTAGTTCTGGCATAGCTTGGATTTGTTTTGGGCATTACAGTATTATTTTCCACTACTGTGTAACTGTACCTCTCGCAGTTCAGCACTGTCCTTTGTATCATTTCATGCTATTCATTGGACTTGAACTGTTTGAATTTGAATTAAAAAACTTTTTAATGTGTTCTAAAACTTTTGACCAGTAGTGTATACCAGGAATTTTGCAGCCCACAGAGGTGCTATCCTGCTGAATGAAAAATTAATGTTCCTTTTAACATATAGGTGAATTGGATAACTTTGATTATCTAAATACCGTGGTGCCCATTAAGGGGTGGGATATATTGGGCTGCAAGTGAACAGACAGTTCTTGAAGTTGATGTGTTGGAAGCAGCTGTAAGCATAAAGATCTGAGCAACTTTGAAAGCGGTCAAATAGCTAGACGACTGTTTCCAAAAACAGCAGGTCATATGGGGTGTTCTTGGCATATTGGTGCACATGGGGAGAGAGAAGTCTAGCCCATCTGGTCCAATCTCACAGAAGAGCTCCTGTAGCAAAAATGGATGAAAAAGTTAATGCTAGTTGTGATAGAAATGTGTCAGAACACACAATTCGTCACAGCTTGCTGCTTATGGGGCTACGTAGCTGCCGACTGGTCAGAGTGCAGATTCTGACCCCTGTTTACCACTGAAGGTACCTACAGTGGGCATGTGACCTGCATAACTAGATAAAGGAGCAGTGAAATTGACTGGGTCTCCTGAATCACATTTTCTTTTACATCATGTGGACGGTCAAGCATGTGCATGTCGCTTACCTGGAAAAAAGATGGCACCAGGATGCACTATGGGAATAAGCCAAGTCAGTGGAGGCAGTGTGAAGCTCTGGGCAATGTTCCAGATGTCAGTCTGATTATGCATCCGTGAGATGTGCTGGAAACCATCAGCTCAATCCATGGAGACCCCAACTCACAACCTACAGGACTTCAAGGGATTTTCTGCTAATGTATTGGTGCCAGACCCCTAAGCACACCTTCAGAGCTCTTGTGGAGTCCATGCCTTGACGGGTCAAAGCTATTTTGGTGGCACGAATGGGATCTACACAGTATTAGTCAGATGGTTTTAAAGTATGGCTGATTATTGTATGTACAGTTCTATGTAAAAGTTTAAGCAATCTTTGTCATGTTATACATTTATATGCTTTTGATTTTTCAAACCTAAACATAACACATAACTGCAAGTACATTTATCATTTATTTGTTGAATTTAACTTTGGGAAAAAATAAAGCAGAATTGTAGAGTTTGCATGCAGTGCTTAGAAAAAGATTATCACGGTTTTATGTGTACAGCTCAGTTCAGAAATGTTAACAATATCTTTAACTTCAGAACCTTGGTTGACCACCTATAAGAGGTCATGACTGTTTGATCACATCATTTCTGTAAAAGTCTGATCTGGATTAAGGTCTAATGAGTTAAATGAGGTCTGAGACCTTTCCAAAAAATAACACTTTTTTTTTCGTTTTTAATCTATTAAATTCAACACAAAAATTGTAAGTATGCATTGAAATTTGTAGAAATGTGTGAGTTAGGTTGGTTCTAAGCATACTGTGGAAAAGGTACTGAATCATAGGAAACAAATACAAATAGTTCGATAAAATGCAATTGAACTGTTTGGAGAACCACAACTAGTCACCATGCACAGTGAGGCATGGACGTAGAAGCGTCATGGAATGGGACTGCTTCTCTGCAAATGTTCCTGGGGCATTCTGGAGGCCAATCAGCGCAGAGGTAATTCACATTCCAAAAGGTAAAAAGAGGTCATGTTATGGTCATGCAACAATGAATTAGGCCTGTTGTTGGTACATAAGCATACATACAAATGATAAGTGAACCTCAGATTTAAAAAATAAATAAATAAAATAGCTAGCTCACCTCAGGACAAACACAGGGCCATTCCCTCCCACTGAGGACATGTCTTCAAAGAACAAAACAAATGCAGATAATAAACCTCGCTTACTTTATCACAGTCTGTGTGCCAAGGTCTCAGACATTGCCAACTGTTTTTGTCCTGATCGTCACATACCTACCCTTGGGTTATGTCTGCTTGCCTTATGTTCACTTTAAAATCAGATAACATGAGATGTGTTCATAGCAGGGCTGGAAAACAAAACACTCCTGATAGGAACTTTTACTCTGCAGATTCAGGTAGTGTCCAGTTCACTCTGTTTGTACGGGTTCTCTACTGACCATCCAGACTGTATTATAAAAACAGGAACGATTAATGACACTTAATGTGTTTGCATTATCACACTTCCAATCACTGACCAATGCTGTTTGCAAAACAGAGCATCATTTTAAGATCTAATCTGCCTCTGCTTCTGCATGTTTCAGAACTGCATCTTGATGGATTCGTGTTTAACCAGCTCCAGGTGATCATAGTAAACAGTTTAAGAGGTCACTAACCAAATGCTGCTGTCCTTCAGAAAATGTGGTCCTGTCCAATCTCACAGCTGAGCTCCTGCAGCAGAAATTGATGAAGAAGTTAATGCTAGCTGTGATAGAAAGGTGTCAGAACACACAATGCTGCACAGTTTGCTTCTTATGGGGCTGCACAGCTGCCAACTGGTCAGAGTGCAGATTCTGACCCCTGTTAGCCACTGAATATACCTACAGTGGGCGTGTGAGGACCATAACTAGTTAAGAGAGCAGTGGAAGGTGACTGGGTCTCCTGAATCACATTTTCTTTTACATGTGGACGTCCCTTACCTAGAAAAAAGATGGCACCAGGATGCACCATGGGAACAAGCCAAGTTGGTGGAGTAAAACAGAGTATAATTTTAAGATATAATTGGCTTCTGCTAAGTGCTTTTTTCACATCTGCACGTTACATAACTGTGCCTTGATGAGATTCTTGTTTGAACAGCACCAGGTGATCATAGTAAACTGTTTAATGGGCCACTAACCTGCTGCTGCTGTCTTTCAGAAAACGTGATCCAGAACCATCTGGTCATATTTGTAGAAATAATACAAAAACAATAAATAAACAAGCAGCTTGTGATTAAAGTGATCTCTCAATGTCATTTAAGGGAGCTGAAAGGAAAACCTGATGCTGTGTTTTTGACTTTTTTAAGGAATGCAGCTGTATTTTGGAGAAAACATATTTGATGACCAGTACAGCATTGGAATCCCACTTTATTGGTACTGTTGTCAACTTGAAAGCTTGAATAGCCTGAAAGTTATTGCAGGGCTGGTTTGGAGGTCTTACTAGCAATAAATAATTTCACCAGCATTGAGGGCCAAGTACGCAGTCAGGTATTCTGTCTCCTGTGCTGTGTTACATTTGAGCACTCAGTGTGCATAGTGTCTTACAGTACTTATTTAAGTATGGATTTATTCATTTCTTTATTCATGATGTTTTATGAAGTGCTCTAATGCAATCTCAATCAAACTCGTCATTGATAATGCCAGCATGTCCAGCACTCCTTACTTACAGATGAAGCTGAAGCCCTGGCTTATTTTCCCTAGTCCTGCTTAGTGACCATTACAGTCCACCATCACCTTGGTCAGGCTTGGAAGCATTTTCCTTGGATATATTTTGGAAGTAAAACTCCCGATATGGTCATAAGATGTACTTGGGGAACATCTGACAGACTGAAAGACATTTCCAAAGCTTAAAACAGCTTTTAAAATGTCAGCTGTGGATTTGTGTTGACACACACATACACACACAGTAGTTAAAAATGCCAGTGACAACACAATAATATGAGCTAAATTGACTGAATATATTCACATATTGAATTAATGGCACTGGCTTTGCCATAACTTCATTTAAAAAAAAGTTAACTAATTCAGAACAGGTCTAGTAGCACAGCAGAGACAGCTGATAGGTATTTTCATTCCTCTCATTTTGATTCTGAATGTGGGAACATGAGGTAGAATGTTTTTTCTTTTTCTCTTTGCCATCATCAGATATTTTAATAATTTTGTGTCATTTATGTAACCTCACATGCTGAATGCCTAACTGTTGGTTTCTTTTTCATCCAGAAACCGAGGTGTTATGGCTTTTGGTCAAACACCTCGCTTACCTTTGGGTACATCAGCAAGTTGAATCACATTGTACAGGCCATCAGATTAAACAGTCAGACTTCTGCACTATTTCTGTGCAAGTAGTTCCGTTTGAAAGTTTTCACTTCTATGGAATGGTATTGGTGGCCTAGTGCTGGTGGCTAAGTGGGTAGAATACTTGGGTTCAAATTCTACTACTACTGGCTTCCTGAGCAAGACCCTTAACCCCAAGTTGTTTCAGGGAGACTGCCCCCTGTAGTTAGGAAATCGAATTCACTTTGGATAAAAGCATCTGATAAATGCTGTAAGTGTTAACGTCTTCATAAACTGTCAACATATTTAGATTTAATAACAAGATTATTAGTAGTGCAAGGTTGATAAGAAATGCCATTATAATTAAGAGATTCCTTATTATGTTGTAGTTTCAAAATCTTGATCAATGTGCCTCTTTTTAATGGAGCACCTGCCTCTCTAAAATCTCTACACAGCTCTGATTGGCTTTTCAATATTTGTGCTGACATAGCAGCTGACATAGTACTATTTCAAAGTGCTAGTCACATTCTGCCATCTGGCTTGTTACAGATCTAATTTGGGAGTAAGCTCATGACTTATCACTTCTTGTTGCCATGGCACACTCCACACATATACATCACTGCTATTAAGAGAACCATATCTTTTACATTTTGTTCTAAATAAGTTTCAAATGAAAAATAACTACGCATTAATATGTTTGTGCCTTTATGGCTTCACTACTAATAATAACAGCAATAATAATAATGATAATAATAATACTGTACTGTTTGTTCTATGGACAGCTTGGCAAGCTGGCCTTGTTGATCTCAGAGGTTGTGAAGTCTGAAGGTGATTGTTTCTGACTGCCTCCCAGCAAAGTAAGCAGGTTTTCACCTCAGATAACTTCATATGAAGCCTAAATCATAACCACCTCTACAAGACCTGAAAAACATATTTGAAGTAATTGAATTCTGAGTAATCTAATCAAAGGTTCAGGTCAGAGTCACAGGCCTTTGAAAAGAGGCACAGTGACATTAATTCAATTGCATTCCACACATTTTATTTTTTAATAGGCACACAAACTTACAAATACAAAACACATATAAAAACAGCACATCCATGAATAATAGTAAGAAAAGGACAAAACACTGGTAATAATAATAGGTAGTCCATTTATTTAATGTATAATAGTAGTCCATTTATTTAATCAACATTATAGTTTTTATAGCATTTTCTGTAATGTTTTAACATGTATAACTCTGTCACGGCTCGGTCGGTGGCTGGTAGGGGCCATGGTTTTTGTTTGACTTTGGGGACTTTTATTTTGACGTTCTTGTCTGTTTGGTTCTGTTGTCACGTGTGTTTGTTGTCACCTGTTTGTGTTTTGGTCCCTGATTTCTGATGGTATTTAAGTTCTGTTTTGTGTGTTTTTCACCGTCTGTCCATCACCTCATGTATGCCTTTTTTCACGTTCATGTTGCAGCCCTTGAGTCAGGTTTGTTTTTGTTTGTTTTCTGTTTAATAAAAGAGCACTAAAATGGATGCCAGGCTGTCCTGTCCATGTCTGCTCCAAGGTAAATCACGGACGCAGGTTTCCCCCGTCGTCCGTGACAAATTCTGAGTGTTTTTTATGGTATTTTCAGTCTACTGAACTATGCCAACAAATTATGAGAGTTTTATTTTCCTGCTGTACAAAGTGTAAAGGGTTGCTTTTGTGCTTAACAGAAGAATCAGTCAGAAAACTTTATTGATCCTGGAGGAAATTGCTTTATGTAGATAGAGATTTACTGCTATTTTCTATTCTATTTACTGCTTTTTAAGTATAAAAGCAGTCAATTGTTCTCCTCTTCTCACTCTGTCTGTCTGTTTCTCTTTTTTACACAGGGATATGATTTTAGGGCATCACAGTTTAGGGCCACCTCACCACCGCTATTATCTAATTATCTGGGATATCAAATTGACCCTGGTAACAATCTGCTAAGGAATACATTTTAAAGGCCCTCACAAGGGCAATGACCGAGACACATAAAGCAGCTTGATTCAATTGTCATTTCCTTTGTCATCATTTCCCAAAGCCATACAGCAGGTGACTTTGAAAGTGACACTTTTCAGGCTATTTGACTGACACTTTCTGAAGTCAAACTGAGGCACAGACTGAAGTGTGAGTTGTCCTAAACCACCCACACAATCCCCCTGTACTGCCTTTACAGTGACAGAAAAGAGGTAGCAACCATGTCCTTGCTCATATACAACCTCATTATCCAGCAGCTCTGTTTTATCCCTGTGACAGTCTGGGAGGTCCCATCTATCAGTTGTGTGTTACTGTGCTGTGAAACTCAGAATATTTATAAGGTAAAGCAGCGCTACTGGGGGAGGGATTAAGCTTTGTGCTCCTGAGGCTAAGGGAGTGGATATGCAGGAGCTCGTCCTGGGTTCAGTGATGGAAACCAGCATGAGGTGTCAAGGTGACCCAGTTGCTGGCTGGGGCTGGGGCTGCCTGCTCCAAACTGGCTAAAGCTGGTAGAGATGATCAGTCAAATCAAGTGTTTACCAAGAACCACACTCCAACTGGGACACAATATAGCACATCCGTCAGAGTGTGTTAGATTATATATTAGTCACTTCCATCCTGGAGCACTTCAACGGCTTTTTAAATTTCTAAATCAAATAAAATATTGAATTTTAAATTTAAACCTGAAAGCTGCCTCGTGAAGCTCGCAACCTGAGTTACAGTTTGATATAATTGGCTAAAAGGTAGGAAATCATTTCAAATTTTAATGAAATGTCAAAAGAAATAAAGTCTCACTTGCCTCAGTGCGCTCTGTGGAACGACTGTGAAGAGATCATCCCATATTCACTTTAACTCCCTCAAAGGACAGACCAGGTCCATAAACTGAGGTAAAACCAGTTTTCATTACTCTGTCTGCTTCATTTTTATACCTGGATTATCTGTTATAATTTCAGAGCTAAGGTGACTGACAGATGCAATCCAAGTTAAGCTTGTTACTGAATCTACATAATATTTTTAGTCACTTTATGTGTGTCAAATTCATTAAATAACTGCACTTATTACATGTATTATTAACTTTGTTTATTATCTGCTTGTACTATAAAGCTCCGCAGACCTGCTATACATTATTCACAATTCTATAGATATATCAAATATATTATTTACCTTGAATTTCTTTTTTGACAGAGCAGTATTTTCTATTTGTTGATGGGGTTTAGGTTTGAAATGTGAAGTATTAACCATAAAATGATATTTGGAGGGTAGTGTTTAGGGTTTTAAGCCTAAAATATTGGACTGTTGATATTGGACTGAAACACTAGTTTTTACATCAAAAAACTGATTCTCTTGAATGAAATGATGAGTATGCAGTATTTGCAATGCATCATTTCACACAATTATTCTTCTCTACACACTATTATAGGAAGATAGGAAAGGGCCCTCAGAAAGGAAAGGGTAAAAATGAATTTAATAAGCCTAAATCCTGATTTGGGCCATGCATACAGTAGCAGTATACTTTAACCTTTAGAGAGAACATGAATTCCCTTTTCTCACTTTGCAGCAGAGGAGAACACTCAGAGTCTTCAAGACCTTCAGAAAGGCCTATTGATTTCTGGGAGGTAAAATAATAATGTCTAGTTTTTATTCATTTCTGTTAAATTTTAAACATTTGTAGAATAGTTTAAAAATATTTTGTATTGATGTATTCTCGCTTCATTAATACATTTTTTTTGGAGGCAATGGGGTTAATTTCTCAAAACAGTCAACAGTATATTATCCAGTCAGCCTTTTTTTTTACTCGTGGTAGGTTGTAAGCCTTCAGTTGTGTGAAGTCCTACCCTATCAGGTTAGCCTAAACAGGAATCAACCTGTCATGTTTCAATTTTTACAAGTAGGAAAACTTTCCTGAGCAAAAACCTCACTCTACGCCGTTTAAAAGTCCTAGACACATCACTGACTGCGAATCTGAGTGGCACTGACTGTGAATTTGAGTCCTGTCATGGTTGCAGCTGCAGCTCTATACAAAGACATTCAGATGTGTTTATTACAAGCTTCAGATAAAACATACATTGTCTTTTATAGCAAAATAATAAGACAACATCCAGTGCAGCTGACAAAAGCAGCATTATAGCAGCATTATAAGATTATAGCAGCAGAGTAATTAAACATGCATAATTGCAAAGATTTCTTAAGTTAGTAAATATGGCATTAGCCTAACATAGTACTAGAATTCAATAAGAAAGGAGGAAAGAAAAAAAGAAAGAAAGAAAGAAGGCTGTGATGGATGGCACTGAAGGCCTCTATCTAACAGTCACAGGACTTTGCAGCTGTGTGTATTGTTATAGGTGATTTTTTTTACAATGTTACTTTAAAATTTAGTCAAAACCATTAAGTAGAGCTACTATTGCCATTTTGGAAAATGCCAGTTTATAATTCACACACTTTGTATGTAAACTCATTGGCCACCTTATTAGAAACATATAGTTGTACAATATAGTTGTACAATTACAGACTTATTTGAGGAGTGGGTCCTTCTCAGCACAGAAGTGATTCTGGTATGGTATTAATGCACATTTGTGATAAAATTGTCATGACGGGCAGGTAAATAGTAGCTAACATTGACAACATTTTGTTACTGTGATTAAAGTCACAGTTTCAGATTCTTGGTTGTCTATATTATGTGTTCATAATAACACCTGGATTATTTCTCCAGTTACAATAAATAACACACCTGTGTTATAAAAATTGGACATTGGATATTTTCTTTAATCTTGTCTTTTACTTTGTCTTTTATTTAATCAAAAAGGCTTTTCAGTGTTACCTGTAAGCTGTCCACTGTAGCACTGTCCCATTAAACCTTGCATTTCTTTCTCTGAATGTATGAAGCCTACATGCAAGCCAATCAAAATCTGAAAGTTTAATATGCCTCTGTCATAGATTTTTACTCTGTAGTACAAGGTACATAAAGTGCAGCTTGTAAGTAACCTGATGCATAGTCATTGTTTTATTTCAGATCCAGTGTCAAGGTGACAAAATCTGCCACTTTCCTGTTACTTACAGACTACATTACAGTTTTTAAAAAATTATATACAGTGAGAAATATCACTAAGATCTCTAATTTATCTATTCTTTAATTTTTAATTTAATTTTTCTGGATAACTTCTGTAAAGTGACTTGAGAGTTGTGAATAATAAAATGTATTATTATTATTATTATTATTATTATTATTAAGAGGATCGATCAACAGATTCCAAATATATTATCATGCAGAGAAACCATTGTGTCTGACAGAAACCACATTTCCAGAGAAGAAAATGATTATTTTACATTATATGTGTCAATGAATCCAGTTTAATGTATTAATATTGTTGTATTGTCATGAGGGCCGGACCTAGCCGGCTCCTGTGATTTACCTCTGAGTAGGAATGAGGCAGGAAAGCACAGATCCATGCTACGAGTTTATT
>JBBPDB010000146.1:14762861-14775181 GCA_037974465.1 Brachypetersius altus
TGTGGCCCTGCGACGTGCTGGCGACTGTCCAGGGTGTACCCCGCCTTCGCCCATTGCAGCTGGGATAGGCTCCAGCCGCCCCCCGACCCTGAATGCAGGAATAAGGGGTAGAAAATGGATGGATGGATGGAGATATAAAATCAATATTTACACTGTATATACATGTATAGATTCTAAATAGGAAAAGTGGAAGCTGCCAGGAAATTTAGCATCAGATAAGGACTTCCTTCTCCAGGCAATTTTACACAGCTTTAGCAGTTGTGTTTCTAATATACTGTATAAACAAGGATTGACATGCTGTAAGTGGTACGCAAGCAGGAACTGGCGTAAGTGGTGCGACAAATGCGCACCAGTTTTCAGTCTTCACTGCGCAAATGTGTACCTAATCTGAGTAGCTTCATATTCGATCTCTAAGTACCACCACTCAGGAAAGAAAAACCTTAAAAAGAAAAATAACAATGACGTTTTAAAATATGGTTCCTGCCGGTCCATGGAGCCTTGCTTCTGCACCAATCAAAATTCAGTCAGAGCTGATCTCATGTCAGCGCTTCTGTCACTGTGTGCCCCTCCCCTTGACTTCATGGCCCGCTCCGATACGAGACCTGTTCTCCAGTCCAGAGAGGAGTGATCTGCCCCTCTTCCACGGATCTGAGTGAGACACTTGTTCTCGCTCTGCCAGTGTGCCGTCCTCATTTCAACTAGTTAGCGACAAGAAAGCAGACACACCCATCATATTAGAATGTTGATTTATTTTTTATGGTGTCAAATAATCCCGTGGGTGACTAGACCTGTAATCTAACTTAGGTTAAAAGCCAGTTTGCCCATCCAGCACCATTTGGCAGTGTTCAAAAGACACTGGAGAAACTAAAGCAACACTCATTGGAAGTCAAAACCAGCTTATTTTCGTCTTAGAACAGTGCAGGCTGTTATGTCACTCACCCATACCATCAGTGAAAAGTGACCAGTCTGCCATATGTGAACACATCACAGCACTCAGTGTGAACAGCACCAAATAATTCCTCTGCATTTAACCCATTCACCGTGAGGCAGCGCGCAGCCAGGAACACAGCACCCAGTGTGTGGGGACAATACCTTGTTCAAGGGTAACTCAGAGGTGCTAGTGGTCTTGACAAACGTCCTAACCACTAGGCTACCAGCTAACATACAGATTCATTGATTTAAACATACCAACTGCAAATAAACGCATAGAAAAAGCATATTTGCATTCCATAAAAACATGCTTGTTGTTTGTTTTGTTTGCTATATCAAGACTGATGGTAGCTTGTCCATGTCCTTTAAAACTAGACAATGCACTCAGCGGCTTAACTATTGGGGGAGCACTGGGGCCCATAGCACAAAACAAAAGTTTTTGGCCCATTCAGATAGAGCCCAAATTATATTGGCCCGCTCATATAGGTATTCATAAAGATACATTAAAGATCCAATTTCCCAACATACCTGACTTTAAATGTAATAGTCTCTGCTGCAGAGGGAAAACTCTCTGGTATAGACAGCAAGACAAAGTGCCTGAACCTGCAAAGCAAGAAGTGGGAGAGTGCTATTAGAAGTATGCCACACTAGTGTAAATGATTATTATTCAGCTCCCTCCCTTCCCTTCTGCATCTCCTCAGGTCCCCCTCTGAGGAGGAGCCTTTTCTAATCGGGCCAGCTCTCATCCATTTCCCATTTCTCTATTACGCACATGACATGCTTGACTCTCTGCACAGCACAGATAGAGTTTTGTCATGCTCCATGGCTTACCTTGAAGAGTATGATACACCCCCACCCCTTGTCCCAGCCCTACTCGAGCCCTCCCTCGGAGTGAGAGAGACAGCACCAGCTACAGGGAAATCTGGGGCAAGTAGTTTCATTAAACCAAACTCAGTCTGAGTCCAACTCCCTTTTGGGAGAACAGGGGAATGTGAGCTATATTTACCACCCAATCTCTGCACAAATCAGCAATAGAAATTCAGGGCTTTGCCACACACAGCTTAATGATAAAGTCTCTAAACTGTACTTTTCCACCACTGTAGTCTCTAAAACAACCACCATGTAGAAAGTACAGTATCCTTTGGATCGTGCAAAGTGTTTAGCACTTGTTACTTCATTATCAAACCTTTACTGATTTTAAAACTGTAGTTCATAAAAGGTCGTTGTTTTGGCACCTGGTGGTCTTGAGGTTAGGGAGTTCCTCTTGTGATCAGAAGGTTGTGAATTTGAATCCCAGGACTACTAGTGCCACCACTGAGGTACCCTTGAGGTACTGTCCCCACACACTGCTCCCCAGAGCCACCCATTGCTTTATTTGGGTGGGTTAAACGCAGAGAAAGAAGTCCACACTGTGTGCTATGGTGTGTATACTTTACTTTGCTTTACTTTACTTCTCAAACAAATAAAAAAAGAAAAACCTAAATAAATGTAGCAGATGCTTCAGACAGGTGTATTGCTTGATACAGCTAAGCAGTCAGCATCCTACAACGTTTTGTGGCATGTGTGAACATGCTGAGCAGGCCCAGTTAACCTCAGTTTTGGATCAAGATGTCAAAAGGAAAAGATCTAAGTGACTTTGAAATAGAGTTCATTTTCGGGGCACAGAAGCGGCAGTTTCACAAAGACTGCTGGTGTTTTAACAGGAACAGTAACAAAAGTGACCTCTGCATTAAGACCTAAGGGAACGACAGCAGTAAACTGAGTTTGAAAAATCATCAGTTCTCTTGCTTTAGTGGAAGAAAAACAGTAGAGCAACTGAAAGCATCGTATAATATCAATGCAGGACAGATTAGTAATTGACATTTTTACAATAATACAATAATATGGCAATGGCTATTAGACAACAGAAGGAATGTTTTATGTATAAATTTATTAAATTATTAATTATTTAAGTAACTTTTTAATCAGCACTTTTCAAAAGTGAGGCATTCTGGATTTTATTTTTATTATACCTTTTAAATGTTTCTGTCATGCACATGGGTCACGTGACGTACAAGAGGAACCCGAAATGAGAGCAGCACATGGTATATAAGCCAAGGAACGGAGGTAGCCGTTGCTCAGTCACCGAGTCTTCACCCTCATCCTGTCAAGATCATCTCTTCAAGAAACTCCGCGATTGAGTTTATCCTCCACGCTACATGGGTGAATCAGTTGGTTTCTCTCATTGCTGTGACAGTTTCTTGATCATTATGGAGTCATCTACAGATCTGTTCTTCATTTTAAAATGTCTAACAACTTAATACCATCTGATTGAACCCTATGAAGTCATAGAGTAGCAGCATCTTAACAGAGTCCTTTTATACATGCCCAGCTGCAAAATAGGCTTCATATTAAAAAGTAAGTAAGTAAATTTAATCTCATTCACTTTTAGCCATTGTCATTGTACCTTGCATCAGGCACAAATTCTATCACTTTGTTACAAACACATATATCTGTGTTAACTCGCCTCAGACAACAGCCCTGTTTTGCTGTCACTGAAGTGTTATCACATCTCCAGTCATTTATTCTTCATAATGTCACTGCTGTCAGTCATAGAGCGAGCTCAGAACTCAGACAGAGCAGTTTGGAAGACATGCTAATGAGAGGCAAAATGACATTTCAGAACAAAGGCCCCTAACCATTAAATCACACTGTGAGTCTCATCAGAAACACCAGGCACCACAGGACGAAAGCTATTCCCAGCTCACTTTGCTGCTCATTGACCACCAAATGCTGCTCATTGTGTTCCGCCAAACAGACCATATGTTTTCACCGGTGTTAACCCAATAATCTCCACAGGCATGTATGCTATTCATTCCATTCCCCACTCTTATAATGACAAACCAGTATTTTCAAAGAGGATACTGAATAGTTTGTAGTTACTGGTTAATCCTTAAGACTAATACATTATAAGCACTTATAATAAAATGCATCTGAAGTGTAAAGATGGCCACTAAACTGTGAAAAGGTTTAGCATCATGCATAGTCCATCAATCCAGTTATTTATGAATGAAGTGTTTTTCATGCACATTTCTGCCAGTGCTGATACATAAATATTTATGAAATGCAGCAAGTTGGACCAGATCCACCTTGTTTTATTTCCTGCAGTAAGACAAATTAAATGCAGGCAATTTAGTGAAGCAGCCCAGAGTCACATAAATATTCTACCAGTTATTATATCTCTGCTTTTATTCTCTATAAACATCACACACAGTGAGTGTGTTAGTCACAAACTTTGCACTGTGTTTCTGTACCGGTGTAACAAGTGATCTAAAGCGCTATTAATTAATCCTTTTTGCACCAATTAATACACGTCATCTACTAATCTTGACTCTTGGTGTCAATGTGGATAACATAGTCATTCTTTGTCTGTCTACAGTAATCTCAGTAAGATGTAAAAATGTCAGAGAGAAAAAGCTGGCTCCCTGGTATAATGATCAAACACGTGCTTTAAAGCACGTAGACTAGAACGCAAATGCTGATCGACTCATTTGAAATCCTTCCCCAGTGCCTGGAAGGAGAGCCTTAGAAACTACAACAGGTCAATCTATCATCCCTCATTGAATCTAATACAATTAACCCCAGGTTTCTGTTTAGTACAATTTCTAAACTAATGAGGTACCAGGGAGGTGCAGAACCACAGGTTCCTTCAAGTTTTACTAGTGACGTTTTTATAGACTTTTTAAACAACGAAGTAGAAATTATTAGACAAAACATTCAATCTTGAAATTTTCCGCCCGATTCAGCAGACACACTAACCTTCCATTTCTATCTAAGATTTTAGAGAAAGTCATGTTCATTGCTACACAAAAGCCATATATCTGAAAAACTTCAATCTGGAAACACAGAAACAGCCTTAGTAAAGATAATAATTCAAATTCAATTTCAAATTCAAAGGGTGCTTTATTGGCATGACAAAAATATTGTTTGCATTGCCATAAATTATCTTTTACTGAAGGCTGACAAAGGATTAGTGTTGTTGTTGGTTCTGATTGACCACACTTTTTTACTAGACAGACTAGAAAATCTTGTGGGAATCACTGGAACTGTCTTATCCTGGTTTAGATCGTAGCTGACCGACCACTATCAGTTTGTAAGAGTTAATCCTCAGCACCCACTAAAGTAAAATATGGTGTCCCACAAGGTTCTGTTTACTTTGTACAAGCTGCCATTAGGGATGATGATGATCCAGAAACATGGGATTAGCTTCCACGGCTACTCAGATGACACACAGCTCTGCCAATCCCGATGATAAACTTAGATTAAATAAGATTGGGCACTGCATTAAAGATATAAAAGACTGGATGTCACATAACTTTCTCTTACTCAACACAGGTAAAGTAGAGGTCCTTGTTCTAGGTCCATAAACTGCTAGAAACAAACTGTCAGGTCCAATGCTTGATCTTGCTGGTTCCTCTGCCTGTCCTACGCTAACTGTAAAGAATCTCTGTGTCACTATGAATCCCAATATTTCATTCGACATACATATAAGTTCTGTTACTAAATTTGCTTTCCTTCGTCTACGAAATGTTACCAAATTAAGAAGTGCCTTATGTCTCCCACAAGACCTGTCAAAGACACTACCATTTTTCCTGCTTCCAACACATTAAACTGAGGAACTGACTGTTCGCTACTTTCAACTCACAGACACTTTTTTCGGAAAAGACTAAATGTCTGATAAGTCTATAAAGACATTTCTGAATAACCGTGGGGCTCCTGAAAATAAAGATGTATGGCATATCTGACTGTCTAATGTAAATACTTTTAATTGAAATTGTTATTCTATGTGAAACTGATCAAAATAAAAAAACACAAAATTAGGCTACAGTTTGGAGGGTTAAGGGTGTAGTAAACTGTATGCCATTATAGAATAATTTGCTTTTCAGTACATGTCATTTTAAGGCCAAACATCTGAGAAGCACTTCTATTTCAAGGCTGTCAAGCATTACTTCTTGAGTGTGACTGAGCACTTTAGCCCAGCGTGTTAAAGTCTAGCTTTGCCATATTCTGATGTCATTTTTAAAAAGCCAGTCTGTATCTACTTTGCAAAGGCTGAATCTCTGATGCAATTAGAACGTATTCATCTTTGCAGACCAAGTGCTTTTGAGTGCGCCGCACTGCACCGTTGTATAACTTTTAATTATTGTGTTGACTTAATTTCAGTCCCCCTAGTCCCAAAGCTTCAGGAAAGCTGGCACATTTCTGTCATGCCTAATGCTGAGAGGAGAAGCCAGCTGCTTAGTAGCAGAGCGCAAACAAGAGACAGCTTTGCAGGAATTAATGGGCACTCTTCTGTCCGCTTTCCACAAACTAAGTAATGCCTCGGTAAGCTTCTCCTCTCCCTCCACCAAGGCTGTCTTTCGCCAAATAGCCTCATAAAAGAAATCTGCATTTCCATTTCTTTTCTTTCCATTTTTTTATACGTCCATAACCTGCATCCTAAAGTTGTTTGATCACATGTTTAATTTTATCCCACTGCTGACAAAGGCCTTTTAGATGGAGAAAGAGACAAGCAGATTTTATTGACTGGAGTGACCCAAGAGTCCTGTCACAGCTATCTTAGAGCCTGAGGAGAGCAGTCGCTCTGTCAATTGGCGTTTCCGGGGGTGGCCTGTTCTAACAGCTTTGGTCCAGCACTTGCTGGAGGGGAGGTAGTGGGAGGGCCTGAGAATGTATGAAGGTCAAAGAGCCAGAAAGTGGCCATGAAGGCCCTAAGGGGCACACGACATTCACAAATCAATAGCAGGAATAAATAAGCATTGACACTGTCACAGAATCCCTGGGGAGCCGCAACAGCTACTGTAGGAACAATAGTGCATATTTCCACTTTCCAGAAGGACACATGATGAGTAATGCAGCTGAGGTCAGCCGTGTTGGCATTGGAAAGAGCGTGCTTTCTAACACCTATCATGCAGGCCTGAGAGAAAGGGGAAAAAAGACTGGTTTTATATAAGCTAACTGTCCCTGGGCATGCCTAGAAAAATGCCTTTAATGGTGTATAAGTGTCATTTTCTCTAAATAACTGACAACCTGTGCAGCCCGCTGAAAATCTGTCTGTCTTTGTTGCACATGTGACCTGAGATTTGCAGATAATGGCGTCCGGTGAATATCTCTTGCAAAATGGAGAAAAGGTGGAGAGGCCTATGTATTAAGAAGTCAAACTCAGTACACCGTTTTTATGTTTTTTGTAGTGATTTGTTTGTATTACTTTACTTGTTATTACTGTAAGGATTTAATTTATTAAGCATCATTGTTGGAAGCTTTGCACTTGCATTGTATTCATATTAATTTGATATTTTCTATTATCATTATTATTATTGTTGTTGTTGTTATTATTATTATGACAGAGTGATTGTCATGAACTGATTCAACAATGTTCAGAAATTTGAAAAGCATTAATTAAGTAAAGTTGCATTTGGCAGATGCCCTTATCCAGTGCAACTTGCAATCATTAGTTAAAGGGTCAGCCCCCCTCCAGTCCTGGAGGACTGTCACGGTCGCCTCGCCCCGTAGATTCCGATCCCTGTCCCCTGAGTATTAATTTATTCCATTTATTTTGTCCCTGATGTCTCTGTGTTTTCCTTTCTTTAGTTTCTGTCTCCGTTCCATACCTGGCCGCATCCCATTCTCTCTCCGTTCCTCCCTTCCTCCCTTCTCCCCTTGTACCCTTTAGAGTTCCCAGCACTGTTTGTATCATGTCCCGTCTTTATGAGTTTCACCTGTGTCTCGTTCCCCTGCACTACTTAAGTCCCAGACTGACCCCGACTCGGCGTGCCGCTATTTGCTCTTTCTTTGTGTGTGTTTGTTGCCCTACCTTGTCTGTTGATTGTATACTGGTGCTTTATGTATTATGTTGTTCTTCTTTTGTTCGCAGGCTCGTGCTTCAGATATTTGAGTTTGGTGTTTGCGCCCTGAGTGATCTGATTCTGTGTACCATGTTTCTCTCGTCTGTCATCTGAGACAGTCCTGCTTTTGTGTTCATGTTGGAAGCTAAGCACGAGCCTTGCTGTTCTGTTTGTATGAGTTTTGTTTCTGAGTTCTAGTTATCTTTTCTGTTCATTATTTCTGAGTCTGGGTTTTTGGTTTTCTGTGTTGTTGCTTTCTGCTTTGTATATTTTTGGTTCTGTTTATTAAACATTGTTTTCATTTTCAAATAGCCTTGCATCCTCCCCCTTCCCATCCATACACCCACCATGACATGGTTCATAGTAGTAGAGTTCACATTAGAATGAAGAAATTTACTCACATACATGGCAATTGGGTAGCTTAACTGGCCAGCAGTTTGCTGGCATGCTAACTAACAGTTGCTTGCAAGCTAAATAACAAGAGCTTATGGGCCTTTTTACAAACCAAAAACCACAGTGACGGATGTATTTCATTTAAAAACAGACTTCTGCTGTAGCATCTTAAAGGCTACATGTGAAAGCTCTGACCAATGTTAGAGCTCTGTGTGCTGCTACTATATTAGTTGTTGGCCAAAGCTATTTGAGTGACAGGTTGTTGCAGATATTACCATGTCATTTTAAATTAACATGAGCAAAGCATCAGCTGAAATATGGACTATAAGTATTCTTCATTGGTGGGGTTTTTGGTGTTATCATTTATTGACAATTACAGCAGATGAGTGGTAATATGTTTGAAAAACTCCATTTAATGCTTCATCACACTACCATCACAACAAGGTTGCTCACCCTAGAATATAAACAAACTGTTTCACACCCTATAATCTTTGAAACAGTTTGGGAAAATCTGTGATTGCCAGCCAGATATTGAGTAAGCACACTAATTACTCGAGGTTGTCGTTGCTCGCTCTACTGCAGCAGATCAGTTTAAAAAGGCAGATCTGTTTGAATAAGAGCGATGTCCATTCTCACACACGCCCACATCAACACAACACAACAGGCCGTTCTTCTGAGGGGAAGGATGTCCATGTTCTCATGATAACAAGAACAAATGTGTCAAAAACCTTGGATGTTCAGCCACACAGTCCTGGCAAACGACTTGACTGACAATGGCACCTCATTCAAGTGCACGCCAACAGACACAAGCTTACTTCTCTGGCTCACTTCTGATGGAGATATTACAGTGAATGAAAGATATTTGTACAACACTTTATTAAAATACCTTCTGTCCCATTTAATACAACCAATGACCTCTTCCAGTGGCTTGAGTAAGCCTGCTATATGTTCATTTGTGTATATATATTCCAGTGGAGGGGATAATGGCAACGCTAAAGCACCGTTATGTATTGAACATGATTTAATGAACCTCAAAGGGTGGACAGAAATTAATCTGATATTGCTCTGAGGCAATATAATTGATTGTCTTCTAAGTAATTTCTGTTGGTTGTAGTAACATAATTATGTAACTTGAGTATTTACAGCTTGAACATTTTTGCCAGTCTGTTTAGCAAATAAGGTAAGAATAGTAGGCAAAAGAACTGACACACTCCTCAATGTTGAAACACACACAAGTTTCTAGGGACGTCATGCAGTGTAGACAGCAGCATTTCCAGGTGAATTAAAAAGCCAATACAAATGACACAGCTTATTTTCTGAGGGTGTAACAATCACAGAGGACAAAATGGACTCTGCAGCACTGCATGTGAATCCATTTAATCACAGATAGGTAGGGATGGTACATCAAACATTTTCTTTAAAATTAGCACCTCTCTTTGGGCATGATCAGAATCCGCCTGTATCCAAACTGACATGGTTTGGATTTGATCTAAAATGCAAATGCAATCAGCAGCTGATTTATAAGATGTTATGAATAATGTAAACCAGCTAAATAAACATGTATTGCATGTGAATGCTAAGACTATTTATGAATGTTAAGTCTACCCACCATTCCTTTCATATCATGTAAGCTCTTAACTAAATGCCCTCTTTACTAAACAAACTCCATCGTACTGCATCAGAAGGCAGGCATGCTGTGTTCCAGAGCATGAAACATATCCGTTTAAACACACAAGTAAGGCACTGACTCAAAGAAATACTGGGGCCATGGGTAGACATTTGTCTTCACTTAGCTGTTAGCTTGTTAGGTCCTTAAATGTCACAGGCACAAGGGTATTCGTCACGCAACTCAAATTACAGCAGCAACCTTTTTAGTATCTAATTGTGGACATATTAATATGCAAGCAGGACATTTACATAACACTTATGGGCCTGCTTAAACATTGATTGCATTGTACCTTTCTGGTCAACATGCCTGGATAATGGAAAATTAATGCACCAAAGTGAATTTGCATGACAGCAGCTGAATGTTAAAGAAGTGGATAATTTACATAAACCAAAGTAGCCACGAATATGCCACCACTACATGAAATTAAATGAAAAAAGGATCAGAGTGCAGCATTAAGCAAATGTATGCATGAAAGTGTATTGCACGGTGACCAAAAATTTTGATAGGGCAGCAATTACTATTAATGTTTTATTTGCTAAAGCAGATCAAGACCTTCAGTAACAGAACTGTGTAAATGAACACTACTGACACACTCTTAAACAATTTCAGCCATTATCTCTCCCATTAAGAGGGCATTAACCATAATAGCTTTAATAATTTTGTGTGTCTACAGCCAATACAACAATCAATGAACGTCATTAAAAAGAAGACTAAAGACAACCTTATGGAACCAATCACTTAAAAATTCAAATGGTCCTACATTACCATAACGGACAACCCCCCTTTTTTACATGGTTTAGAAACGACTGGGCACCACAAAGGTCAGACGTCCTCCAGACTGCCCATGTCTGTGGCATACTGGGCTTACGAGATTTCACCACAATAATAGTGTTGGCAGCAAGCACACAAAACCATGGCCAAAACAATTAAGCAGCTGAAGAAGGTCCACCATGCCGCACCCTAATGAGAGACCATTGTTTTCGTGTCGGAAAGGAACATTTTGCTTCTTAAAGCAGTTCCTGTGTCTGACTGACCTCATACCAGAGGCTAGAAAATAGGTTAAAAGTAATCCTCTGCTCTCAGTGAGTTCTGGATTAAGTAGGCTGCTTCAGCAGATAATACTGGGCAAAGGCTCCTCTCCTTCACAAGCGGTCACTCTGCTGATTAGCAAGCATTTTCCCATTGTGGCCCCAGTGCCATTATTCCCAGAATAGACATAGTGACTGTATAAGTCAAGTATAAGGCAAAAGGTTAGAATGACTTGAAGTTAGAGAAGTTAGTCTCCCAAAGGCTTAGCCTGACTCCCCACTGGGGAGACTAACTTCACTGACTTTAAGATATTCCAACTTTTTGCCTTATCCTTCCCTTTAAGACTTTTTGTGAAAGTTTGTCACATATTTCTTCATATAACTACTGTAACCAAGCCTTATCAACCATGATCTTCATTTATCTAACGCACCTTCTGTGCAACTTATTTTGTTTAAAGACTTTGATACATGATACACACTGCAACACAGGTACGGCACCGCTCTCACACTTCCAGTTTGCTAAATTAAAGATTTGTGTTTAATATTAATGGAGTTGAGTTAAACATGTCGGTTCTTGTTGGGACATTGTTTGGGTTTTAATACTAGTGTTGTACTGTAAACGTTTGCAGGCTTTATTATAGTATTTTAGGTTGTGTCTATAATCTAATAATGTATTTTTACGTAATAGCAAATACAAATATAGCAAATAATCAAAGGCCTGCCACATGTGATATATAATATTAATAAGCATCTTTCAATTCTGCTCAGAAAGATGCTTTACAGAAAAATATCAACTGAATTGCTGATATCCTGAATATATTTATTTTTTTAAAATAGAGGCCTCCTGATAGTGCGCTTGTATTTATTTTATATTTTTACGATAATATGGTATCATCAAAAACTGAAAACTGCAAGCCTTTTCCTTTTCTTCATTTTGCAGCAATAACACATTTTTCTCTGCATTCGCACATTTCGTTAGATATTTCTCAATACACATTGCCGTACCTGAGTTTATTTTAGGCTAACGGAGCAAGAGTACAGTGGAGTTGCATGTGTTTACTTTTGGTCTGACTGTTTTTTGAGTCAGCCGGTCCCCAGAGAGGCAGGAGAATTGCAAGAGAGAGGCAACAGACAGCATAGTGGTGAATTAGAGATGGGTATGTATGAAAAAGAGGATGTGTGTGTGTGAGGAGAATCTGAGTCTGAGGCAAGTAGAGCCTTAGAAGTCCACAGAGAGTTGAAAGCTTAGGCTTCTGATCAATAGCTTCCATGGGCAATCATTTACAAGGAACTAGCCTAAATTACAGGAGGTCACAGAATGTATAAAATGTGTGTGTGTGTGTGTGTGTGTGTGTGTGTGTGTGTGTGTGTGTGTGGGGGGGGGGGGGGGGGGGGGGGGGGTTGGGGGGAGGAGGA
>JBBPDB010000146.1:14775281-14787795 GCA_037974465.1 Brachypetersius altus
AGAGAGAGAGAGAGAGGGGGAGAGAGAGAGAGAGAGAGAGAGAGAGAGAGAGAGAGAGAGAGAGAGAGAGAGAGAGATTACTTTTGACCAATAATGCAATTAGTCCAAAGCATCAGAGTAATTTATAAATTTAGCTTGAAGAGCCAACTCTTCAAAAAAATGTGTGTAAGAACAAGGGGCGGGGGCACTTACGTCACTGGGTCCACTCTATTGAAACGTGGCCATGTCGGGACCCCGCCTCATTACAACACGGACCCCCCCACTCCAACTACCCCACCCCCCAGCCTTTGTATTTGTGCTCCCATTTGTTTCTCCACGTTTAGTGAAAACATTACAGTAAAGGGAACGTGGATCACAGCTGAAGAGGTCCTCGAGTGACGTTACACCCATGCACGCGGCACGGGGGGTCCCAGTCCTGTGCGTCTCCACCCGATCTCGCAGGACTGGTCATTATCATCCCGCGCTAAACTGTTGTTATTCAAATACGTCATTGGTCCAAATTGCATGCTTGTCCTGGGTGAGGTTTGCTGATGGAGAGACAGAAGGCGGTTCTACACGTGTCGAGGCGGATTTAGATGCCCGGAGGTGATGTTATAAACGCGACTGCATTTGCCATTCACGCAATATTGTGCAATTTGAGTGTGAAGTAAAAGCAATATTCATTATGGCCAATTAGCTTCGTTTGACTGGTTTCGCAAGCATGATTTAAACATTACAAACTTCACACTTGTAACACAAGCCTATTAAAGCCACTTCATATGGCACATATTCTGATATGGGGCGATTTCTCACTGCACATATAAATAAGTGATTAAAAAAAACATAAAACACAATGAAGCAGAACTTGAGCCCAATTGCATTGTTCACATTTGTTTATTTATATACACTGATCAGTGCCATGACACAACATTGAATAACACTGATTCATCTCATCTCATGAGCGGTCAGTTTTTGAAGTTGTTGGAAGCAGGAAAATGGTGTAAGGATCTGAGCAAACGGGCCAAATGGTGATGAGAGCTGGATCAGAGCATCTTCAAAAAAACATTTCTATCTGAAAGGCTAGCCATGTTTATATGATTATCATAAATGTACCAAATAATTTACACATTTTTGTTTTCACATTAATCAAATTTTCAGCTACCTTACAATAGTGACTCCTCTACAAATCAAATATGCTGATTCATGTCAGATGTCATTTCGGTCCTGTGAGCATGTCTATATTTTCTCTGAAGATAAACAACAAAAAATGACAGGTGACAAATGCCTTGTACATTATGGTCTCATCATTTATTGAGATGACACGGATTACAGGAAAGCAGTAATTTTGTCATTTACATCATCTGATAAGTTACATTTTTCCTAATGTAATCAGGAAATTGACTTTAAGTCGCATGATATTGACTTTAGTTTGGGTGTATTTACCACTATTTTCAGTGAAATTTAGGGGACTATATAGGAATCAGTGTCGTTTTATACTCATGAGACCAAAAGTAGTATTCTCAGCTTCTCAGTGTTATATACTACCACAAAAATAAGAAAAACATCCACACTGCCATTAAGATACATGGGATGCAAACAGCCTCAAGAACAAATAGACCCGCTTCTGTTTTTTCAAAAAATATTACATGATGAAGTGTGGACAAAGCCAGCCTTCGGTGAAACAGGCACATTTGTCTTTATCAATTACGGTCTATTGTCAGATATACTGATGTTGAATATTTAAGAGAAAGGGGAGAGCAAGGCACAGCCTAATATGGAGTAAAATGTAACATGGATTTTTTTTTTAATACAGTCAAACAAGGTCCTGTAGAGGGTCGCTGTCATGTCATTTTCATACCACTAGAGTGTGTATATTGAACAGATCTCGCCTATTTTATTTTGACTCACTTATCCATCCATTCTACTCCATTAACCTCCTAACTAGGTTCCCACCTATCCCTGCCAGGTCCTCAGATAAGACAAGAAGGAAGGAGATGAGGAAAAAGACAGTTCTGAAATTCTGTTCTGACAGTTGTTATATTATAAGCTTCAAAAGCCAAACACACAGATAAAAAACATTATTCATCACGGAACGCTGAGAGGTAGAAGGATGAAAAAGTCCAGCTTTATTGATTATACAATTATTAATCTCCCTCAAATACATTTACATTGATAATTAAAAAAAAGCAGGTTGTGTCCTGCTATCTCCCAGGCCTTGGCTCTTCAGAGAATAAGAAAAACATAGCTTTAAGCATCCCACAGTCTCTCCTTTTCAGAATACAATTGCCCAGTAACATTAGCCAGGCTGCTTTGTAAATATGATTTGCATAATTGATGGCATTGTCATGTTCAGTGCTTAGCTGCAAATACTTTGCGATCAGTGATGATCCATTGAGATCACCAGACTTTTTCCCCGCAGTCTTCTTAAAGTGGAAAGAATGCTGAGTCATTTGATTGACTTGGCCAGTCAAGAACACTCACTTTTTGACCCTGAATATATTGCAGCTTCAGTAATGCATTTAAGATGAGGTGCTACTAGGTTGAAAAAGGACCCACCCAATTTTTTTACTACCTGAAGACTAACCTGCGACCCACAAATTCCTGATACAAGGAGAACTTGACAAAGTATCACACTCCAGGCATTAAACAATTGCAAGGAATTTGCAAATCAGGTATTAAATTTTACAAGCAGTATAAGTGTAGGCTGTCAGGACAAACCCCTCATTAATGATGCATGGTTGTTTCATTATGACATAACAGCTTAACTAATGTGTCTGTGACATTGCCAGATATCATAAAAGAAGTGATTGTCTTTCTATGCTGGGTTCAGGACTACTCATGCCAATCTCATTCACATGACTTATATTTTTGCTTATTCTCTCAGTCTAACTATCAAGAAGGAATTTCATTATAATGGGAACAAGTGGGTAAAACAAGGATTACTGTTTACTGGGACATATGGAGTCGTCAAAAAATGTCACCGTTCTGTTTCCACATACGGCAGTTAAAGTCTAGCTGAAATTAAAATTGACTTGTTTGTTCATGTTCCTGGTTATCTTAAGCACAATTTATCATAGCATTCCAATTTAAAGTCTTTTGTTGTCTTGTAATAGAATAGATTTGAGATTACATCCGCAGTGTGGAAAAATAATAACTTAATCTCTGAACTATCATTAAAACTCTTATACACCTTGTTTTACTCAGAAATGCATGCAGAACATTGTGTAATGATTTCTGCTGGCACCCTAAATCAAATGCAGCATGTCTAGTCTCAGGCCATATATGTACCTAGAAAGATTTTTGGTGAAAATACAAGAATCTGTGAATGAGTGCATTTTAGGGGAAGTGCCAACCTTCCTTCTGCATAGGATCAATAACTATACACAGGAAACCTGAGAAGTAGGCTTTATCTTTGGAGGCCAACTGAACTGGTACAGGTGAACTGAAATGCCCAAAACATATAAAGCACAGGTTATACAACAAAAAATATATAAATAAATCAATATAGATGAAAACATAAACTAAAACATTGCTGAGAAATTCATATTACTAATTGGGTCCATGCTCTTTGCATTTCCTCCAAACCAGCATCTACGCATGAAGTATTTTTACAAATTTTTGAATATATTTACACATAAGTTAGGTGAATATGAGCATGTTACAAATATATTTAAAAACATTACATTTGTGACTCAGTATATTGAGGAAAGAATGACTTTGTGGAAACAGTTTGGAGAAGAACCTTTTATACTCCAGCATGACTGTGTGGCTGTGCCCCCAGTGCACAAAGCCAGCTCCATAAAGACATGGTTGGATGAGTTTGGTGTGGAAGAGCTTGACTGGCCATCACAGAGCCCTGACTTCAACCCCATTCAACACCTTTGGGATGAACTGGAACAGAGCCAGACCTTCTCATCCAACATCCTGTGCTTGACCTCATAAATGTTCTACAGAATGAATGGGCACAAATTCGAACAGAAACACTCAAAATGTTGTGGAAAACCTTCCAAGAAGGGTGAAAGCTGTTATAGGTGCAAAGGGCGACCAACTCCATATTAAAGTCTGAATACAATGTCATCAAAGTACCTGTTGGTGTAATGGGCAGGCGTCCCAATACTTTTGTCCATGTAGTGTACATAAAAAAGTGCACGTCTGGATACTGATGTTGATGAACAGCGCCTCTATGGGTAGTAGTGTGAGGCAACCGGATATGTTGTACTGCTGTTGCCTTCTCATGTTCTTCACAGATGCACAGTTACGTAATAGACTGTGTTTGCGTCCCAACTTGTGTAATACCTCACTAAATAGTGTGTTAAAAACTAGTACATGGGCAGAAGAAGTGCGTTCTGTAATGTAGTAAAGTATGCAGTGTGTGATTTGAGACACAGCCTGATTAGATCCCGTCTGGTTGCACATTGACAGCTGAAGTGGGCGGGGCATCGCTGCTTATTTCCGTTGTGATTGGTAGAAACGTAAGCGGGAGCGGACATTATTTCTGAGAGCAGCCAATCAGAGCACGAGAGAGGACACATCAGTTAGCCCCGAGAAAGGTCGACTGCCAGTGTGTGACTTTCTCGCTGGAAGAGAGAACGGCCATTTCAGCATCTGCACATTATTATCGGTTATTCTGTTTCTCATCAATGGCTGCTTACAAATTAGTCCTGATTCGTCATGGGGAGAGCTGCTGGAACCAGGAAAACCGTTTCTGCGGCTGGTTCGACGCTGACCTTAGTGAGACAGGGATTCAGGAGGCAAAGAGAGGCGGAGAGGCTCTAAAAGGTACATGCAACCACGATCAACAACACTTTATACTACCACGTACTGATTTATATCTCAAATAGTCTTAGTTGTGGAAGGGATGTGTAATCTACGTTTGCAACACCATCACTTTAGGATTTAGAATATTTAGTTGTGATCTTTCAGGACAGTTTTGGACATAGAATAAGAACTATTTCACTCAAGGAAAGGGTTTTTTAAACTAAAATAGACTCTAAATGGATCGCCACGAGTATTGATTTCCTGTAGAGAGGCGTGTGTTCCGTGCACTAGCTGAGGCTCCGGTCTTGGAAGGTGCTCGATCTGTGTGGACCAATCAGGCTTCATCTGAGGGGCTTCGTCCCGCCTTCTCGTGACGCAAGGGGCTTGGCCGGCCTGCTGCGAACGTGCATCGTGGAGCGTGATCCGTTCATGTGCCATAATGCAGTAACCCTCATGATCAGGGCCTGATTACTCTCCTTTTCATGTTAAATCACTTAAAACATGAAGCTAGTGTTCAATTATGAATGTATATTACATTCATAATGGTTAGGAATGGTTGTGGGTTGTGGGTTAGGAATGGTTGTGGGTTGTGGGTTAGGAATGGTTGTGGGTTTGAATCCCAGGATTGCTAGTGAGCAAGGTACCATCGACTGTTTCCCTTGGTGAATGAGTTAAATGCAGAGAAATAATTTCACATTGTTCAGTGTGCTGTGTTCATGTGTGACTATTAGGGACCACTTTAACTTTTCAGTGTGTAATTAGAAATGCATATAACTCATCTGCTGTGTGTTTTTGTGTGTTTCTGCAGATGCTGGCTATGAGTTTGACATTTGCTACACTTCTGTTCTCAAGAGGGCCATTCGTACCTTATGGCTCGTTTTGGATAGTATCGACCAGATGTGGCTTCCAGTGCACAGGACCTGGAGGCTGAATGAGCGTCACTACGGAGGTCTGACTGGGTTAAATAAAGCCGAGACCGCTGCAAAGCACGGCGAGGCCCAGGTCAAGATATGGAGGCGCTCCTACGATATCCCACCTCCTCCCATGGAAGCAGAGCATGACTATTACAGTGTCATTAGCAAGGTGAGCCAGAATTTATGCAAAAAGGGGAGTTTCATGAATGATTGTCACTGCCTTAATCATATTTATCCCTCTGTTGATAGAATCTATAAGAGGACCATTGCATAACTACAGCAGAATACACCTGGTTACTGGTTAATAAGTGCTGTGGTCCAAAAGCCAAAGTTTAGCTGAGATGGTGTTCAGTTGTGTAAACAGACACACAGCCGAGTGTCACCAGATAAAGCTGAAGAACACATATGAAGTGTCATTTGTTCTTTCCATAGGACCGCCGTTATGCAGACTTGAGCGAGGACCAGCTGCCCTCCTGCGAGAGCCTGAAGGACACCATTGCCCGTGCCCTGCCGTTCTGGAATGACGAGATTGTTCCTCAAATCAAACAGGGCAAGAGGGTGCTGATTGCTGCCCATGGCAACAGCCTGAGGGGTATTGTGAAGCATCTAGAAGGTGAGGCTGCTCTTTATTACATGTGTCCATTCAGTTCACCTCCTGCCCTTTGTTCTTCAGTTATTGCTGAGTATTTCTGGCAAAATTGTGTAGCATTTGGATATTCAAATTAGTTCATATTCTTGCATCACTGTTTAGTTGAGCTAATCCAGTTTATTTTTGCTTGTGAAGGTATGTCTGAGGAAGCCATTATGGAGCTTAACCTTCCCACTGGCATCCCCATACTTTATGAGCTGGACAAGAACTTGAAGCCCATCAAACCAATGCAGTTCCTGGGAGATGAGGAGACCGTGCGGAAGGCCATGGAGGCTGTGGCAGCACAGGGGAAGGCCAAAAAGTAGTCTCTCTCTTTAGACCGAATTTTACAAGGGGATTACTTGTCAGCACTGAACTGGTCTAAACAAGAGCCAGCACTACTGATATCACATTGGGATTCAGTGTGTTCGCATTTGTTTTGTATATTGTGTGTCTCAATGGTTATTTTTGTGTATCTAATAAACATAGATATAAATAGTATTTATTGACCAAACCTCTATGGAGGGACCATGAAATTTGTCTTTGAAAAAGTAATTCCTGAGTCCCATTCATAATTATAAATGGACCACAAAAATCTTCTAAAATGTTCAAAGTTGGTTTTTGTAATGGGATCAGTCTAAACTTCACATTCCCTTTCATCAGGAACCCTCTTCAGTAAAGTTGTTACTGTTATTCCTATGTTTACACGAATCTGTTAAATTTGGATGGTGAACTCCTGGCACTTAGTCCCCAGTATGGTTAATGATGGCTATATGCTACACTAGATGAACATGAGGCCAATAGGGGAGCGTTGTGAAGTTTCACATAATGTCACATATGAGTGTAAAACTAAACTGAGAGGATAAATAAAATATTGAAACCCATGCAGTTATTCAAGAGCCTTTTTTTTCCAAAGTAATTTTAATGTTTGTTCAGCAGCTGCTCGGCAAAGTTTGAAGTTCACTTTTTTTTTTTTTTTTTTAGGGATCCACAATAGCATTAAGTACAAACCATTCTATTATGAGTGTGATTTCTTGATTGTCAAAGCAACAATATGCCTTTTAAGGCCCTGATCGATATCTTTTAAAGATCTCATGTTGAGAACACCTTTATCTTCCACAAACTTCTGAAATGAATAAAGTCCACCCCCGACCCCAAAATAATGAGACTTTGAGGCTAAATAGACAATTCCATCCTCAGCGAGCAGTTTATGGAATACGTTGTGAAGAGAAGGGTAGTAGTCTGTATTGTAGATGGTCTCCGATGTAAAGATCATGTCATATTTTGGTGTGGGGTCTTTGGTTTCCATCAGTGACAGAAAGGCAGTCCAGTCTCCTGAGAAAAAACTACAACAGTCTGCAGGTGAGGAATCCAAGGTTCTTCTCTTACATGGTGGGCTTTCGACTTTTTTTCCTTCATCCTCTTCATCGCTCTCCTCACAGTTGAGGGACACATTTGGTATAGTTAACTGTTCTATCACAGTACTGTTGTAGTCCTGGAAGTGGACCTTGCTGGCTCCTCTCTTTAATGCAAGAATGCCAAGTAGTCCAGCTCCACATCCCAGGTCCAGGACTCTCTTATCTGAGAACGTCAAGCCCTCATCAACATACTCCAGCAGATCATAGGTGCATTCCCAGATTTTTAGGCCCCCCTCATACACCCCAGTTATGAGGTCAGTGTTCTGGGCCACTGACTCTAACAGTATGTTTTCTCCATCATCCCGTTCAGGAGCTGTTTGTTCAAACACAGATTCATTAAGGTAATGGAGCGGTGGTAATGCACCTATAGTGACGGTCTCTATGACCGAGTTCTCAGGGTGGGAATGAAAATCAGGCTTGTGTCTGTGCTCTGTCGCTTCCTTCTGCTTCTTATGAACACACTTGCCGGCCTCCTATAGGGAGACATAAAACATTTAACTGCATGCAGTCTTTTGTACATATTCTAAAGCTAGACCAACAAAAATATAAAGAACAACACTACAGGTACAAAAGTATTGGGGCACACCTGTTCTCAGGATTAGGGTTAGGCCCCTTATTTCCAGTGAAGGGTAAACTTGATGCTTCAGCAGACCAAGACATTTTGCACAACGCCATGCTTCCAACTTTGTGGACACGGTTTGGAGAAGAACCTTTTCTACTCCAGCATGACTGTATCCCAGTGCACAAAGCAAGCTCCATAAAGAAATGGCTGGATGAGTTCGGTGCGGAAGAACTTGACTGGCCCGCACAAAGCCCTCACCTCAACCCCATCCGACACTTTTGGGATGAACTGGAACAGATTTTCAGTGCCTGACCTCATAAATGTTCTACAGAATAAATGGGCACAAATTCCCACAAGAGTGGAAGCTCTTGTAGGTGTAAAGGTCAGTAGTCCCAATACTTTTGTCCATCTAATGTAGTCAAAATCGGGCTACATATTGGACAGGCAATCTGTCATAAGGACAACGCACAGGAAGAATAAACATAAAAACGTACCTATCGGCAGCCATTAAGAATGGGCTGTCAATATTAGTAATAGTGTTTCTACCAGGGATGCTAACTGGCTTGCTACTTACAGCAGGCTTGCTCGGACTCTTCACATAATCTTGATTTTCCTCTTTTACTTCATCGACTCGAGCGTCGCCGCCACCGTTCTCTTTAGTCTGTAACGGAATATCGAAATTAAAACTGAATGCCATAACCGGACAGTGCAGAAGACGGTTGAACTCTGGCACGTGTTGCTCTGCATGTACTTGACTACAACTACCACAATGCTTTGTGGTAGCTTCTCTACTTCCCCTGTTCCATGTGTAGCCAATGGCTTACTTGTATTATTAATGCTATATTAAAAACCCAACATGACTGAACGAAGCTTGTGAAATTATAATCTGTTCTTTAGGATATTACATATTATGGAGTGCTATGAGGCTATAAACTGTTTTCCTGTGCGCACTGTTTTTGATCTCGAGCTTGAACTCAAATTCCCACAATTCCCAGCAGTTCCAACCCACGAACCTGCGCGTCTCCTGAGCAGTGAAAGACGCCAAAAGGCTGGAACCACTGGCTGAATTATGTCTCATGTCCGCGATTAAATCCTGCTCCAGTACGATCATGACCTGAGTTTTGGCTGTTGGCACTTCTGGCAGAAGAGGACAGTGAGGTGAGACAGCAAGAGGTAAAGATAATGTCTGTCTGGCTGATATCTAGATCTGTAGTGGATCTAAAACAGGCGAGACTGTTTGATCATAGGTGGAGGTGAGATTAAGGATCGCAGTCCTGACTCCTTTTCGGACTTGATCATTGATTCTAATGGTACTAAATACACCTACTGGAATTTCGCTAGCCCACATTGCAGACTGCTTTGAAATGGGTTCTAGCGAGTGTCTGATGGATTGATAATGGTTATCACTATATTACCAAGCAACTGTGGTGCTTTTCACTTTGCCCTGTTCCTCACGCCCTGCGTGGAATGCAGAAGATCAGGATTGCCTTGCTAGTTCAGGGCAGATGCTGCAGTTTCATACACATTCAGCTTTAGTTCAGGTTTTGGGTGGTCTTCTCAGACCATCAGTGTAAAGACGATAGATACATTCACTAAACAAAGGCTTGTGTGTGTGTGTGTGTGTGTGTGTGTGTGCGCGTGCGTGCGTGCGTGTGCGTGCATGCGCACTCGTACATGCTTCTGTTAATCTCTCATTCAGAAGGGAATTAGGAGCCCAGTGGCTTTTCGTCGGGACAGTATGAAGCCTGTCTGCTGAAGATTAAACATCTGGCTAAACCCAGCAATCCAAAGAGACCAGTATTAACTGCCTGCCTCTTTACATTGATATATTTTGTTTATTTTTCATTTGTTTTCCTTGATCTACTACACTTTATTGAGCAGTTACTTAAGGAGGAAAACTTTTGCAAAGGATTTTAATTTGATAGAGTAAATATATATATACATTATAATATATATTTTCTGTTATGCTAAATACTGACATTATTTGTTTAATCCCATATGCATTTTGTTCAGGTCATGACATTTACAAATGACCTAAAACACCAATATTGTGCTCTAGAGATAAAAGGAATAGATACTAAATAATGCATCAGTGGTGTGGGTGGATGATCAGGTGGATGAGAATGTACTATGATATTGATTTCAGTCGTTCTCTTTAGCTGTATCTGATCTGCTTAGATACATCAGATACTTCATCTTACTAATTGGCTTACAAGTTCAGGAAAAGGGCCACGGGCCACTGATCCTAATGCTGGCTTTGCTGAGGTGTCCTGGTGTGGCATTAAGCAGGGTCTGGCTTTCAGTCCTCTGTGCACCTCACTGACTTTACTGGATTGCTCACAATCCAGTAAGCGGACTGTATGGTAAAGTATGTAAAAGCCAAAATTTAGTGTTTATTTGTAACACAAACCATTAATGTATATTTTTATGACAGCAAAAATGAATCTTCAGTCAGAAGACATCAGTCTCAGTTGGTATAATGGTCAGGTGTCCCATTACTTTTATCCCATTACGCTCTAGGTCTCGACTGGTTTTCGCCGGGCGTTAACGTGCCCAGCCCTGAACAAGCTTTGGTTTATATACCTACATACATATTTGTGTGCGTGTGTATGTACATATATACACTGATGATATGTTAATTTTTTTATTATTTTATCTGTAATTAAGATAATGTTCCACCAGATTACTTAAGACATTAAAAATCAACAAGATTTTCCCTAAGATTAGTATTTTTCTGTGATGCATATTCTTTCTGTTAATAAATGAAAACGGGTACTAATTGAGATACATGTACCCTTGTTTTCTAGGGCCAAGATGCGACCCTGCCCAAGTGTCATGCACTTGTTTACAAGATGGCTGCGAGGTTGCTCAAGGCGCAGTCGCAACCGCATGCCTCGGAGACTGAAGGATCCTCTGAGTTATATCAGACTTCTGTTCAAGTCTCTCTACTTCAACTCACTCACCAACTCTGATGTGGTGACCGATTCCCTGTTTGAGCCGGTCTTCTGGATGGTCGATATTGTCACCCGCTGGTTCGGGAAAGTAGGTCAATGTTTCCTTATAAACATGTCTTTATCCTTCAGGTTTATTTTGGACTTGGTTTGTTAGTTATTTATATTGGACTTGTTTGAGATGTTTCTTTTTTCTCTTCTTTTTTGAGGTCTTTGTATTTCTAGTGGTAGTTCTCACCAGCTCAATCGTCTGTATAGCATACTTCTGCCTCCTCCCCTTTGTTCTTCACTCCTATTCTCCTGCCTGGATAGTATGGCACATCTGTTATGGGCACTGGAACTTAGTCATGATAGCCTTTCACTACTACAAGGCCACAAGTACATCCCCTGGATATCCTCCTAAGGTATGTATGGAATGATATTGTGTACATCATGCCTATAATATGTATTGGAATGCTGCAGTTCATGTTTAATTAAAAATTTAAGCCAATTTTCTTGTTTTTGCTCTTCAGATGAAGAATGACATTCCATTTGTGTCTGTCTGCAAAAAGTGTATAATTCCCAAACCAGCGAGAACACACCACTGTGGCATTTGCAACACGTAAGAACAGTATAGTGACTGTAGTGTCCTGTCAGCAATGTTGCGCTGTACGTGTCTGACACCTGCTGCTGCCACTGCCTTCACATGACCATTTCTTTCCTTTGCAGGTGCATACTGAAAATGGACCATCACTGTCGTATCCTTTTCAGCAAATCAGTTGGAAACATCATGGACCAGTATCACAGACTAATGTTATACCTGGAGTGCCAAATCTTATCCACAAAAGGCCAGTTTGGCTGCTAGTGTTTGTTCCAAACAAGCATTGTTTAGAATGAAAACCTGCAGCTACGGCAACCCTTTGACAGTCACGGGTCAGTTATTCAGTTTAATTGGCCGTGTTGGTTAACATTAAACTCTGAACTATGGAGTTTGAGACTCTGACTCAACTGTTTGTATGAGGCTTCTATGGTTCATTATGGTTTATGGTTTAGAATGACAAAAACCCTGTTTAGTGTTTGTGTTTCGTGAACATTTACATTTCTAAGAATGGTTGTATTTACAACAATCGTTCTCTAAAATACTGCCCATTGAAAGGTTTTTAAAGTAAAGGTAAGAAGGAGTTGATGTAGTCAGGTTTCCATCCAAGGAGTTTTTGTGAAATAGCTGATGGAAATGCTAATTATCTATAAATGTCGACATAATATTTTTCCGTTTAACTTTAGCGCATAAATTCTATATCGATACTTCAGATGTCGCAAAAACT
>JBBPDB010000146.1:14787895-14797918 GCA_037974465.1 Brachypetersius altus
GTATGAAAATGCTGTTAATAAAGCTGTGAGTACACATTGGATTTACGTTTATTATTATATTTTAAAGATACCCCATTGTTATCTTTTTAAAATATCCCAATTTTTATGCGTATCATTTATTTGTAAAAATACGTATACGTGTATTTACCTGCCACTCCTTAAAAGCCGGCAATGAAAATAGTTGCTGATATTACATCGGTCCGTGACGAAATAAAGGTTGGGGACCACTGCTCTAGGGCTATCAGACAAGCTTCATTCTGCTGTCGTCTTCTGCACATTTCTAATTATTTGTGAAACTGAAATAACAGTAAGCTGGCAAATTAAAAAAAAACCTGTCTGAATAATTTCTTTGTTTAGCGGAGGGGGGAGTCACGTGGAAAACAAAAGGTAGATAATTTGCGACAAACACAAATTATGTATGGAAACGGCTCAAGGGCATTTTTTTTTTGCGATATAACAAAACTTATGCGACAGTTCGTTTTAGGGGGATGACGTCATCACGCACACCATTGTATCTCTAAAAAGCCAGTTGGATGGAAACAGGCTGGAGACGGCAAATTTCGCACATTTTTCTAACGCAAATTCTGTTTGTCGATAACAAAACGTTGCAAAACACTGGATGGAAACTTGGCTACAGTGTCCTTGTGGACTTGGAGAAAGCACATGGCAGGGTGTGTATCAGGGTGCTGTGGTATGAGGAAATCAGGAATTACATGTAAGGGTGGTACAGGATATGTTCGAGGGCAGTATGACCGCATTAGGAGTGACTGGTGGGGGTGGGTTTATGCTAAGGATAATTTTGGAGAGCTTTTTTGTTTGCTATGTTGATGGACAGGTTGACAGACAAGATCTGACTGGAGTCCTTGTGTACTATGATGTTTGCAGATGACATTGTGGTCTCTAGTGAGAGTAGAGAGCAGGCTGAGCAGGCCCTGGAGAGATCGAGAAATGCACTGGAAAGAGGAGGAATGAAGGCCAGTAGGACTGAGACAGAATACCTGTGTGTGAATGAGAGGGAGGACAGTGGAATGGTTTTTTTAAAAAGTGTTTTTAGGAGGGACATATAACGGCAAAACAGGTCAATATTTTACTTTACATATTTTATTTTATATTTAGCTTTTCATTTGATTTCATTACAGTTCATTTTAAATCACACTGTCATCATCTCACTGTAGTAAAGGGGAAAATAGAAAGAACAAAGAAATTCACATACTGTGAGAAGTCTCAAAATCCCATAAAGCATTTGCATGTGCACTCGTGTGTGTAGTGCTTAAAGCAATCCCACACTGGCCCTCGTCTAGAACTGCATATGGATAGAAGGATGCTGAAGAGAGATTCTGTGTGTGTTTGGAGAAGATGCTGAGGAGAGAGCTGCTGGGAAGAGGAGAAGAGGAAGGTCTAGTAGGAGGTTTATAGATGATGTGATGGAGGACGTGTACACAGTTGGTGTGAGAGAGGAAGATGCAGAGAGGAGAAGAAAGTGGAGACCATTGATCCGCTGTGGCAATTTCAATTTGGGAGCAGCCCAAATAGAAAGTAAAAAAAGGAGAATGGTTCTTAATGGCATCACACTATAGAATCCTTTATTTTAACACATGTCTGGTTTATAGTCTTTACACACGACACTCACTAATAGTGCTCTTAACTGTTATTCATGATGTTCTTACACTTTTGCCTTAACTTCCCAATTTCAGCTTGGCTCAACAACTGCGTTGGTCATTTCAACCACCGCTATTTCTTTTCCTTTTGTCTCTATATGACACTCGGCTGCCTGTATTGCAGTGTCAGTGGCCGAAACCTCTTCATAGACGCATATAATGCAATAGATGTAAGGATCACATTTTCAGATTTAAACCTACCATTTAAATCTACAAATGTGGGGCTCTGTTTAATCCTCATTTTAAACTTTGGGGAAATCTTACCTAAATAGAAATCTACTCTCATTTGTTCTGTGTTCTGTGAACCCTGTGCTATCTTCTGCTGGTGCTTCTCTTGCTTGCTTTTTTCATGATCAAAAATGGGGATCCTGTGCATGCTATAACAGCTGATTCTGTCTCTACCATTACTGCTTTAGCACTTCAAGCACATGGATGTGGAAAAGCAAGGAGTTCCAGTGACAGGTGTAGGCCTGCTCATAGGAATCCTGCCACAAGAGTCCATGACTGGGAAGGTAGTGTGGAGAGCTTTAAATGTCCTTGGATGGTTCCTCTTTTTGTCTTGGTGTTTCTGTGGTTAGCCAGAAGCTAGAGGTTCTTTCTTTTCAACTCGAAACATCTCAACTCAAATGCCTTTATTTGATAAAATCCTGATATTTAATCAAATCAGGCCATTTTGAGAACACTTCCTGTTTTGGGGAACTGAAGGTCTTTTATCAACTTGGCATTTTAACATTAACATTTCTTACCCAATTTATTTATTTTGAATTATTTTTATTAAATAATAGTGTATACATTCATTGTTTTTTTTTTCTTTTGGTCAGATTGCACAAATCATATTATTTCTAAAGAAGGTTCTTCAAAAAAGGTCTACAAAGGCAATGCTTGAAAGTCCTTATTTGCAGTATTCGTTACTAATTGCAAGTTAAACCCGTATGTAATTGATTTGATTTAAATGATTCCGTTATTATTTTAATCATTTAAAATGCGTATATTAAGATCGAAATTGGAATATTATTCTGGTCCTCATTGATGCACTTGCTGAATTAAAATGTAAAACTAAAATCTTTATTCGTAAAGTCAATTGCAGAAGAATTTCTGCTGGTTACAGTCTGTGCTGTTTTTCTGTTTAATTGAATAGAGTTATTATCACACACCACCGCCCCCCTACACCTTTAAGGACAGGATGTTCCATAAGAGTGTTATCTATATGTGGGTCCTTACAAGGTATGCTATATTTCATCCGTCTCTTAGTTCTGCTTGTTTTTATCATCAGTATCTTAGTTGTAGTTGTACATATTTGAATGCTCTGTGACCAACAGCACAGTAGCAGTTGCTTTGGGGGGCCTGACGGTCTGGCATGCTATCCTCATCTCCCGTGGAGAGACCAGCATTGAGAGACATATCAACAGCAAAGAGGCCAGACGCATGACGAAGCGGGGAAAGGTAGAAACACAAGCACACATCATAAAGCTTAAGATACTCACTCAGTACACGTATGAAGAGCTTATTATAAAAACAAATATTAAATTCTGTCTCCGTGAAGGCTTTTTTTTTGGTTGTTCTACCAAATGCTTGGTGTTATATAATAATGTATTCATGGATGATGTTAAGCTGTTAAATGTTAACACTATATCTGGAGCTATGGAGAGTGCTAGAGGAAATGCTTAACAGTCTGTCCAGTGATAAATACATTCTGAAATACAGTGACAACCCGTTTATTTACTGCAGATCAGAGAAGAGATTCATGTTCATTTTTTTCTTTCACTTCTATACAATAAAAACACAGATGCGTCTGATGTTTTATTGGTGAGAAGCCGACAAAAGTAGATGAAATGTCATGGGACTCAAGTGTATTCATTGCAATTACATAACAATGACATTATATGATTACTTAACCTTTTTGAATAATTTAATCATTAAAATAAAGCAATAAACAATTGTGTTTATTTCTTTGGGCTAGGTCTACAAGAATCCTTTCAACTATGGGAAGCTGAATAACTGGAGGGTGTTCTTTGGTGTAGAGAAGAAGAGGTAGGGATGAATTAGAAACGCCTCAATGTGTTGGCATGCTCATGTTGACATAGCGAGCTGCAGGTTTTTGCTGCATTGCTAATCCTTCGTATGCTATAGTAGGACTGCTTAAAGACTTCTAATGTGATTTACATAATGTAATATAACATTATCATCATCTCTTAACAGTCATTGGCTGACGAGGGTTTTGCTGCCTTCTGGACATGAGCCTTATGGTGATGGGCTGACATGGGACATCTACCCGCTTAAAAAGGACATGATACCAGTATGAGTGGATCAGCACTAGCAGATGTAATGGTGGTAGTGGCCGGTTCACTCCGAAGGTCACTTGATACTACCAAGGTATCAAAAACTGCCCATTTGGAGGCTGACAAATCCAAAGTTGCCGTCATGGTGCCATGGAGGATGACCTGGAGTCATGAGAAGGACCGAACAGACTCCTTTCTCAAAACAATACACTTTTGTTATCTATTTTTGCTTTAGAAATCTGATGATGGTGCCCTTTTCTAATTCATATTTTCATGACTGCAGCTGAAGCTATGTGTTCGTTTGGAGGTACTCGGGCATATCGCCTTGTAAGAGACACTGAGAACGTGGAGCTGTGCTCTTCCACAAAACTCAGCTTTGTGCATGACTGAATGAATGAAATTGGACTGTGTTTTATATTGGTGTTATTTATCTGTTTATCATGCATATCCTCACCGTTGGGACAAAACCTTGTATCTCCAAAGTGTTTTTTACAGGAGAAACATTTCTGTTGGCTCTTTCATTATGCAATGTTCACATAATGCAAAGGGAAGCAAGCATTTTCAGTGCTTGTAAAGAACTGTTAACATGGAGCTACAAGGTTCTTTTCTAACAGCAATTACACGTTCCTATGCCAAGGTGATAGAACCACTTATTGCCTGTGGTTTTTGTAAGAAATCAACAAGGTTTGTGTATTTTTATTATGTTTTAGAACACTCCAAGAAAAAAAAATCTTGCTTATATGGTCCAAATACAGATGACTTTCTTAGAAAACCTCAAACCTGATCTCTTATTCGTGGGTTGAGTTTATTCTAAACTGCTGTTTACTGTTACAGGAGATCCATAATGACATCTCTACTAAGGCTGTAATCCTTACATCATCTGAATCTGTATGTACATTTAAGGAAGATGTGTAATATGACATTTATTCTGTAAATTTTTTGCACATGTCTGATCAATAAAATTGAAGTTTTATTCAGTTTTACCTTGTATAAATGCAACTAGCTGTACTGGATTTACTGGAGTACAAACCCAACAAAGAGGAACAAGACATGCTGTAATACGTGTCTTTCTTTTTTGTTGTTTTTCCTTCTATTTGAAAGTGGTGTTCTGGACTTAAACATTTAATGTGCTGTTTTATATTATCCAATATGTCTCAGCCTTTTTGGTTTGACAGAATGTATCGTTATTAAGGCTTTTTATGGATTCATTTAAAACACTCTGGATGCATTACATAAACACAGCTATTGGGAAAACATTTTCAACAACCAATCCTTTCCTTAGACAGACATCTTACAATCAAGTTTGTCAGCTTTTTCAGAAGGAATGACATCTATTTTTTATTGACGTTTTATATATGTATTAAGGATTGCATGAGAAACTCCTCTGTCAGTTCATGCTTTAAGCTCATCACAATGCCATTACACAGGTTTACTCTGGTGTCTCCTAGTGGAGCAGGCTAAAGGATCCCATTAACCAACAATAGCTGAGGACAACTGTTCGATACGGTGGTGGATTCATAATCCATGTCCTGTGCTTTAGTGATTGATTAGTCTGCATGGTCAAACAATAGACAAGGCCTTTATCCAAGGAGTTCATGTATCACATTAATGTTTCAAGATGCTAAATAATGCTATACACTGGGGCTGCACAACATACCTATTATCAATATCTCCTCTAACCAATTACATCTTCAGAGTGTTTTTCATGAAGTTTATGTAATTAACAAATTATCTTGACCATGCTTTGATCATCAGGGTGTTTTAAAATGGCCATATTCCACATTTTGCAATAATTTTTCCCCCGTAGTGTTCATATGGGTTTGTGTGGTGGTGGCGTATTGGGTAGGATACTTGCCTCTAGACCAAGAGGTCATGGATGAGCAAGACCCTTCACCCCACGTTGCTCCAGGGAGATTGTCCCCTGTAGATAGGGAATGGAAGTCGCTTTGGATAAAAACATCTGATAAATGCTGTAAATGGAGATGAGATGTGTAAATGCTTAGCTTTTGAAATATGGACAGTATGGATGGTGGAGTGAATGTGCATTTGGAAACTTGAACATTATTTACATCAAGTGTTTTTAATTCCAGAAAAGTGAAAATATTTGCTATTTAATACATAGATAGCTGTCGTAAATATAATCACAATATCTTTGTCAATATTTTCCAGCAGTATATTGATATGCTTCAACTTTTCTTGGAAGGATTTCAGTTTTTGGAGTTTCTGTGGGTATTTGTGCCCATTCATTCTGTAGAGCATTTATGAGGTCAGGCACAGATGTTGGGCGAGAAGGCATGGCTCACAATCTCTGCTCCAGTTCATCCTGAAGGTGTTGGATGGGGTCGAGGTCAGGGCTCTGTGTGGGCAAGTCAACACCAAACTCATCAAACCATGATGATGCACTGGGGCACAGTCATGCTGGAATAGAAAAGGTCCTTTCCAAAACTGGAAGCATGGCATTGTCCAGAATGGCTTGGTCTGTTGAAGCATTCAGATTGACCTTCACTGGAAGTATAGGCCCACGTGACTTCAGTAATTAAGAGGAATGCCTCAGTACTTTTGTCCTTATGTAATTGCAATACTTATACTGTATTTTGTAGATTGTGCAGCCCTACCACACATTGCTTCTGTAAAGACTGACTGACTGTTTTAGCAAACACTTCCTACATGTTCTCCAGTCACCAGAACGCCCTCTTGTTTATATGGTCCAAATCACAGCTGACTTTGTTACATAGAAAATCTCATATCTGATCACTCAGTTGTGGGACTGACCAGAACTACTGCTGCTGCTCCTTAATTAGGCCAAATAGTTTGGAAAGTTTCATCAGCTAATTCATCTTCCAAAAACAAGACTGCAATAGCAGCTGGTGGTCAGGGGGTTACCTTGCAATCGGAAGGTTGTGGGTTCATATCCCAGGGCTGCCACTGACACCAGTGAGGTACCCTTTAGCAAGACACTTCCTCCCCCCAGCCCACTGCTTCACTCGGGTGAATGCGTTAAACGCAGAGGACTGTAATACTTTTCTCCGAGATCAATTTATTTTATAAAATTAAAAAACCCCGGTTTTTAGACGGTGTAATACACTAGAAGGGACGGAGGAGGGCAGCATAAACCACCACTGAAAAGCTCACTGTTTACGTGGGCACCTATAATCTGTTAATAAAAAAGCATTCTAACGCTTTACAACATGCTTCTCTTATGCTTCTCTTGCTCTTGCATGTTTATTTTTATTTCGATTAAATGCATAATACTTTACTATAAATGGTAGCACGGAAAATAAAGCGAGTGGGACTTTTACTTTAAAAGGTAGTCGTTTATTTTTGTCTTCACCTGAGCTGGGGCTGGGACGGGGCTGAGTAGTGGAGGGGCTGATTTCCACTTCAGAGCGGTAGCCACCAGGGAAAATAGACTTTCAACAGAAAGGAACTAGAAGGATACGGGAATGGAGACAGTTATGTGTTAACTTGCATGTAGCTTTGCTGTGCAGTAAGACTCTCCAGATATTGGGATCAGTAAGTGTAGCACGTTGGCAGCCTCTGCAGAAAAAAAACACGTCTTTGGACACTTTCGTCCTTGTTCTGCAACAGGATCTGCACAAATAAGCATGCAGGACACCCGTCCGGACAGCATGTCCTGCCGGCTGAGCTTTTAGGGCTCTGCTGCAGCTGCTGCGTGGCTCAAGCCTCCCACCTGCACCAGGAAGGACGTGGACCTGACATGGCCTCAGTGTGAGAGCTAAACATGGGAGGCTGTGTTGGGACAGTGCGAGGTGCAGGAGCTGCTGGATCATCCAGAAATGCTTCCAGATACAGCAAGAAGCGAGGAGGTGAGTGTTAAGGCAACAGGTCTAGAGTAAGCATACATGTCCTTCAGGTTAATGGAATTTGCCTGAGGTCTACCAGTGGGTTTTGGGTCATATTACACCCCAGGCCCTGAGAAATTCCTGCTTATGTTATGGTTCACACACTGACAAAGCAAAAGCATTGCGCTCTGTTTAAATGCATTAAGATCTCCCTTGATTACTGTGATGTAATTTTAACTCTTAATTTAAGAGTTCAAAGTCACTGGCACTCCTCCAGTCTTGATTTCCTGATCTCTGAACTGTTTTAGAGTAAATTGCTTAATTGATTTTATTCCAAAAGCTGCATCTACTAAGAAACCAATTAAGATTAGTACTTCTGAGATTAGTCAACACCCGTTTGTTCTTTCTGGATGTTCTTGGGTGCCGTGCTGAGACTGAAGGTTTCTTCAGAGCGCCCCACGCTGGGAAATCCTCGGATTTACTGTAGCTTTATTTTTGACTCTTGGTCTTAAAGAGACTTAATTGGATTAGGCCCTTGGTTTGTTGTGAAGGGCTCTCACAATCTTTGTCCCCAAACAGAGCCTCCAAGAAGTTCCCATATATTGCCTCCTGGGATTTATTTTTTGTGGGCTGTTATTGAATAGCCTCAGGGAAACAGGTGAAGGGCGTGTCCACAGAGCAGGGCAAACAGAAGTAAGCTAGTAGGGAAGTGTCCCAACTCAATTTACTGTTGATCAACAACTTGTGACACGGTGTAAAGAGAGGGCATCAGAGGAATGACTTCTCGACATCTTTTGCATCTGTCAGAAGACGCTTTCAAGTTGTCATCAGGAATATAAAGCAAACGCCTGTAACTGATTTTTGGTGACTGGAGCCATTCTTGTTGTGAAGAAGTTTCTGCTGATGTAGAGTCTTCATTTGGCTTTAAAACGCATCACAGGATCGTATAGCAATGGGAGTTGCAAACTCAAGAGACGCTTACACTTCAGTTACTGTCCTGTTGAGAAGTAAGTGCAGTGTGCACACCTTGTTCTGAAACTTGTAAAACTTTATGAAGTGAGGTGTTGATGTCTCTCTCTCTCTCTGTTTTTATTTCTGTGTGTTTATATACACACCTACATATTTATGTAGATATGAATGCATGTTATATATATAGATACAGTATTGTGCAAAAGTCTTAGGCACCTGTGCCAATTGTTTGAAAACATGTATATCAGCATTGGGTTTGTTTCTGCCAGCAAAAACACAAGAGAACATTAGAATGAATGCAAACAAACAAGAAAGCAGTAAAAAGTATCAAGATTTATTTTTTTTCCAAAAAGTAGTTGCTATTTTGTGAGCTGGTTAGAAGAACACAGGTTTGGTTCCAGATTTCTGCTCAATGCCTCCAGTCATTGTGTGGATTTATGAAGTTCCGTAAGCAACACACTTAATTTAATCTAATGAAGTAAAAAGAGCCAACCCAGGTATCTGATGGAAGCTGCAAATAATACTGGGCGTCCATGAGGAAGGAGGTCGGGAAATGGTCAAGCAAACACTTTGCCAAGAAACTACGGTTTACTGTATTAATGTTATTTGTATTTATTGTAAAATTAGTGTTTAACACTAACTTAACACTACTGCCCAGTAGCAAACAGCTTTTAATAGCTATAATTTTAGTATAGTATAATTTTCTCAGATGACTAAGGCTTTTGCACAGTACTATATATATGGGGTTGTAACGGTACACAGATGTCACGGTTCGGTACGGTTCACGATATAGCAAAGTCAAGCAACAAAAACTTCTAAAGAATGAGGCTTGGTTTGTTTTCGTTTATTAGCAGTGTGTTAACCAGTAAACACACACTCTTGCTTATATTTTCATGAATGTGTAAGTGTTAGGCCAGTAGGTGGCACTATTGCACCACACTACGACCATTTACATTTACGGCATTTTATCAGACACTTTTATCCAAAGCGACTTCCAATTCCTAATTACAGGGGACAACTTGGGGTTAAGGGTCTTGCTCAGGAAACCATTGGTGGCTGAAGGTAGGATTCAAACCCAGGACCTCTTGGTCTAGAGGCAAGTATCCTACCCACTACGCCACCCCACCACCGCAGGTTTATGATTTACTTGCGCCTTTTGGTCCCTCTGTGATTCCATATTACTTCAATTGCGTCTTCTACGTCGTACCGTGTATTCTCCGAAAGACATCTTTTTTTTTTTTAGGACCTCTGCTATTCTCATTATACATGCTTCCCCTGGGCGACATCATTAGAAGACATGGGATTAATTTCCAC
>JBBPDB010000146.1:14798018-14845544 GCA_037974465.1 Brachypetersius altus
ATATCGGAATTATATCGTATCGACCAAAATTAAGAAATATATCGTGATATAAATTTTTGCCATATCGTCCAGCCCTACTTTATAGTTATCCTCTCCACACCTGCTATCTTCATAAAAACGAATTGGTTTGCTGCAGTGAGAAGTGAAGGTGCAAAAACTTGCTCAGCGATAATGTCTAGCTTTCCTAACCTGGAGCACGTTACAGAACACGCCCTGTTGTTTATGTTCCGTTGCACATGTTGGCATGTGATGCATTATGGGAAAGACGCATAAATCCTGTTATGTGTCACCCGATTAAGGCCGTAATCCATGGCACTATAAATAATTTGATTTTTTTCCCTGTCTGTTGAACCTCTGCTGACTGCAGAGATAGGACACTTTTATTGCAGTTGTTGGTTTTGTAGTGGAAAATTATACATGTTAGTTCACACCAAGCCCCCCAGAACCCCGTCGTTCAGCACTGATTGCTCCTTGATGAATAAGCAATATTAAATATTGACTTTTCAGATGCAGAGAACGCTGCAATCACTTTGAAAACCGTATGCCCTCGTGTGCCCTTATTCTGTGGGTATACAGTTAAAATCCAGTGTTGTCATATGCAATGGTTTGGGCTCTTGTGGCCAAATGACATGTTTTATTGTGAAAAATGCAAAAGTCATGCAGCAATGTTTGGTTATTTTTTTTACCAGTGTGTTCTCCACAAATCTCTCTGCAAGGAAAGTTAAAGTATTTTGTCATTTGACCAGGGGTGTTCAAACCTTTGTACATCTTTAGCAACTTTCCATGTGGTCGCTTCTGTGCGGTGTTTTTAATTTCCTTTTTAATTCCTCCTCTCTAATCTGGGGTGATGTGTTGGAAGCTTTGCTGCTCTCTTTAGGACTTCAGCGAGGTCCATGTGTCTTGGCTGCGGAGCCGCTCAGACATCCTAGACCACAGAACCGGGGCCCGAGCCAATTTGGCATCTCAGATGGAGAGGAGGAGAAAGATTCTCTAAGCTCCTCAAATTACAAAGCTGAATACTATTCCTGTCCAGGGTCACTATCTACCCTTCATGCTTCACGCTGTACTGTTATGGTCACTCTATGCATCTCTGTTGAGCTTTTTAATCAGAAGAAATTAGTAAAGCAATTTCCATAGCAATTGTTTAATCAAGGAAAAGAGACTGGTACAGTGACACAGTGGATCAGCATGGACTAGTTTATAACATTTTTGCCTGTGAAATATGTGAATATAACTCAAACTCGGGTGCATGGGATCCGTCTGAATAATTTGTCTTTGTGTTTGATCTTAATACAACTGAATCTGATAAGAGCTAGATATTAAACTGCATAACCATTTGAATGTAGTCATCTGTGTCTTCAAAGATGATCAAATCTGTAATTAAACTGGCACCACTTCTACAGATCGAGGACAGCATTAAGCTTTTATCACTGTTTCCATGTTTCTAATATCACAACAAACGCTTGATCTTGAGGACGTGTTTTTTGTGATCTGAGGCTGTATGGAGTCATAAGTTCACTACAGATGATCTGCTGTCAGTGTTTAGGGATCAAAGATCTAAAGCAAACAGTGTACTGACTTCCAATGTAATTAAATCTAACCTCTTATGCTTCCTTTAGGACGCAATGAACCTCTTAAGAAAGACAAGCCCAAGTGGAAGAGTGACTACCCAATGACAGAAGGACAGCTGCGCAGCAAGAGAGACGAGTTCTGGGATACGGCACCAGCTTTTGATGGACGCAAAGAGATTTGGGATGCCCTGAAAGCTGCAGCGGTGGCTATTGAGTGTAATGACCATGAGCTTGCACAGGCTATCGTTGATGGTGCTAGCATCACACTGCCACACGGTAAGTGCACAATCCGTCTTGAAAGATTTATGCAATCATTTATTTCTGGTTTGAATTTAATATTCTTTATGTCTGTGTACACAAATATTTGGAGAGATGTTCTAATATAACCCTTGCATCAAGAGAATGCATACTGTAGTAAATATACATAAACAAATACATGTTTCGTTGCATAATTATTTATAGCTGCATCATAATTCATTTATATAGTTCTGCAATGAATTGCATGAGTTTGTGATTTACATGCATGTTTTGCACTTTCTGTGTATTCTTCCGCCGCACGCAACATAACTAGTCTGTAATTATGGCCCTAATAGCAAACAGCTATTAGAAACTTACACTTCTCAATTTTTACGTTTTGATGGGAGTGAGCATTGTAAACTTGAAACGTCGTATGTCAAGACTGTTTTAACCCGATTACTCTGTTTCTGGAATGCAGGTTCTCTGATGGAGTGCTATGATGAGCTGGGGAACCGGTACCAGCTCCCTGCTTACTGCCTGGCTCCACCAGTCAATCTGATCTCCGAGCGCAGCGACAATGACGTGTCTGACCAGGCCGAGCTCCAGGAGAAGAAGGAGAAAGAGGAGTTCCAGCTGAAGGTCCGCCTCTCCACAGGGAAAGACCTACGGTTGAGTGCCAGCATGGCAGACTCCATCTGTCAGCTCAAGAAGCAGCTGCAGGTGCAGGAGGACATTGATGCTGCCAACCAGCGCTGGTTCTTCTCTGGGAAGCTACTTACAGACAAAACTCGTCTGCAGGACACCAAGATTCAGAAGGACTTTGTAATCCAAGTCATTGTCAAACCACCTATCATTGCCAGCTGAGTGAAAAGGTGAACTGAATTCATGGGACATGAGGAGCTTGAGACAGCCTTTAAAAAACATTGTAGCTCGTTAGTGAACGTGTGAGTCGACAGTCAACCCACGGGGTTTGAGCAGGGAGAGTCAAAAAAATGACAATAGTGTTTTGATTAAGTTATAAATAACGAATAAATCCTTGCGGTTTGTTTGAATATTTTTGCAGGGTGAGTTGGCACTCATGGGTTGGGATCCCTGACCTGCTCATTATAGCTCATTAAATGGACATTATACATGCCTTGAGCTCCTGACAGTAATTGAAATGTCCTCTGTTTGTCTTGTGGATTCTGAAATATTTGATCCTCTGTGCTGTCTTTTGCACTGACAATCACGTTTAAAGCTGCTGTCCAGCACTATCTGACTACTGAATAGATGATGGATTTCCAGGCATTAATTAAAAGAAAAAATCTTTCGTATGGAGTCATTGTTCAGTCAACAATGTCATAATTACAGCTACATTACAAAGCGATGAATGCATTGTATCTGCAGGAACATGTTAGTCATTTAAGATCTTCCATTGTCTTTCATTATTTACTCAGAGATTAGCTTTTCATTGTTCAGTGTTTTTTTTTTGTTTGTGCTTTCTTATTTATTCCTACTTTTTAAAGCTTGTCTTTCAAAGGATACCTTCAGAAGTTCTATGTATTCTTACTCATGGACTTACAAATCCACAAACCACTTCATTTGGTTCACCTACCTTACACTCATTGTCCATTTTACTTACCATATTGGTGCACTTTCTAGTTTAAAATTACAGACTGTAGCCCATGTTTTTCTTCATCGTTGGTTTGCCCCCTTTACCCCCACAGGACCCCCAGGGAGCAGATATAATTGGGGCGGTAGATCATTCTCAGCACTGCAGTGACACTGACATGGAAGGGTCATGTTAGAGTGCACAGATCAAACGGCAGGGTTTAAAATAAAACACTGTCCGCTTAATGTCCTTTCTGTTTGACACATCCAACCTGCTGTTCCACCTTGAAGATGTAATTTTATTGATAATACTTCATGTGATGTAAATGTTAGTTTAGTTTTTCACCCGTAAACAGGATAATTTGGCGGTTACTGGACTATTTTCGGCCCAGCAGTGACACTGAAAAACTACAGCCTTGTTGCTCTAAGTGATCCATCCACACGCGCACACACACACACACACACACACACACAGACAGACTGACATTCCACTACCATATCAGTGTTCCTGCTGTGCTAAGTATCCACCACCCAGATACTACCTGCTCACTGGTGGTCTTGTGAGGTCCCTGATGATTTATGAGTGGGGTGAAGTGGGGTGATACAGAGAAAGCTGTCTTTAAAACTACAGTCTAAAGTTGATAAGTATAGCTACGCATAGCTATATGGTAAGAAGAACTAATAAAATGGACAATTTGCATTTGATCCAGTGTGTACCTGAAGAAGTGACTGATCAGTGAACAATTTGTAGTCAGTTTGTACTTTTGTAGTTATTACTGCTTCAATTGTAAACTTTTTTTCAGTTTCTGACACATTGCTACTTTATTTAAAGATTAGAAATGTACAAAATAAACAAAAGCACAGTCCTCCAGTAGACAGCCAGCTCTCAATCTGTGTTGTTATTGTGCAGCACATCTCAACTTCAAGTAATCACATTGGAAGTCGGTGCACTGTTTGTTTTAGATCTTTCATCCCTAAACACTGAGCAGACCATCTGTAGTGAACGTATGACTCCATACAGCCTCAGATCACAAAAACACATCAAGATCAAGCCTTTGTTGTGATCAAATATTAGAAACATGGAAACACTGTGATAAAAGCTTAATGCTGCCCTCGATCTGTAGAAGTGGTGCCAGTTTAATTACAGGTTGTTCTGGTTTGGTGAAAAAATATTTTTCAATGCTACAGATACAATTGAAAGCCATTACTGTCCGTCAAAAGCTGTTTGGATATTTTTGTACTTTTATAATGTGACAAGATTGATGTTGGCTGGACTAGTTTACATGAACCTGAGAGGAACTGTTCCATCTTCACAGTGTGTAGGAATCAGAACGTAATTGCTGAGGGGGGAGTGGGCAGATTATAGTTTTAAAATGCTTTTGTTTCTACTGGACATCAGTGTATGTGTTATTATTATTGACGAAATGTATTCACATGCTGGACATAGATATATTTGTGGAAAACACAATTGTCCAGTTTATTCAGTATCTGGTCATTAAAGTAGCATTTTCCTCTGACTTCTCAGTGGTATATTATTGCGTTATTGGTGGTACGTGATTGAGGGTTAGTGTGTTATATGTAACTAATAAAATATAACCATATAGAATTATACACCGTATCTTGCAAGTCTTATCTGTCTGATGATAGTTAAAACTTGTGTATCTGAGCAGTATACGTTTTAAAAGCAAAAGAATGTATACAAATATTACAGCAGAGACCTCTGTTCATGAAAGCCCAATATTACATTGTGATTCTCATCAAATACTTCAAATACCTGATTCAGTTCAATCAATACTTCATTAGATTAAATCAAGCGAACTGCTGACTGAGTTTCACAAATCCATGCGAAGGCTGGAGGCATATCTGCATTTTTTTTGCTTTATTGTAGATTAAACATATCTTGTTTGTTTGCATATGTTAACTCATTTATTTACTGGCAGAATGTCCCTTATTGCTCAGATAAATGGTTTTAAACAGTTTGCACAGTAGCCCAATAATTTTGCACAACACTGAATGTGTGTGTGTGTGTGTGTGTGTGTGTGTGCGCGCGTGTGCATTTTAGAGTATTCCCTTTACTGGAGACTGTCCAGGTATGGGGGACACTAATCCCTTACAATTCTTTTCACTCTATTCTCTCGGTCTATTTGACCCAAAGGCATCCCCCTCTGTCAGTTACGTTATTTTGAATTTGCAGTTATTTTGGGGCTCAGCAGTAATCAGACTCCTGAGTAGATTATTGGACTGTAATGTGTGGCTAAAGAACGTTCTCATCCTCTGCCGGGAATTATGTGATGTACTGATTATGTAATGATGAAGTCTCATAAAGCCGCTTGGTTACATGGGCAAACACAGTGAGGAGATACATGTGTAACGTTAAATACCTCCCTACCCAAAGCTGTGTGGCTATTCAAGGCCCATGTAGTTATCTATAGTTGTTTTTAACACTATGTATGTATATATATGTGTGTGTGTGTGTGTGTGTGTGTGTGTGTGTGTGTGTGTGTGTGTTGAAAATCGTGTTATTCAGGGCTGGTTGCTGGAGGAGATTATTTGTTAGAAGATTATGATGCTAACATGTCTACGCATTCTGTTATCCTATAAAGGTATTATAATGTGTAGATAAGATAATATTATCCCAGATTGCAAAAATCAACAAAATTGTCAGATTTCCTAAAAAAACGTCTTGTGATAGAGATTTTTATTTTAATGCCCTCTCTGGTAATGCGTGAAAATGATTTACTGAATACAAAAATATATGCTCAGCTCTGATGCCCCCTACAGGCACAGGGTGGGAAAGAAGGAGGCTCAACGTGATGACGGCATCTAAAGAGCGCCGTGAACACACGTGTGGCATAGCTGAAACACGAGGGTCGGATCGTCTTCCAGGATGGTGAAAACTGGAAAACTTCGGTCCGGAACCGCTCAGAAGTTAAAGCGATGGAAGAAAGGACACAGCAGCGAATCAAATCCACAGACGAGCCGCTATCGTCAGGCTGCGAGGAGCCGCTTCTTCAGCCGGCCCTCAGGTGAGGAGAGCTCTGCTGTTTACCCCACTTAGCCGGGCCGGTAGCACAGAGCAGCGTGCAGAGCCACAGAGAGATCCGCCTGACGGGGCCAGCTCCACTTCACATTCAGACAGGACTCAAATATATATACAGAGATCCTTATTGAAACTAAACTTTGCTAATGCGAACTTTACCGAAGTGTAACTTTTAATTCATTCCCCAAGTGTAGCAGTGGGCAGCCAGGAACACAGAACCTGGGGAGCAGTCCTGGGATTCGAACACATGAGCTTCTAATCGCAGGGGCAGCTTCCTAACCACCATGATACCAGCTGCCCCAAAAGTACAAGACATACAAGAATAAAAAGCATTATAAAACTGCTCTGAAACTCTTGTTCGATGCTCTTCTCTTTTAAGAAGAAAAACAAAGTGGCAAAGCTTGCAAATGTCCTCAGCAACAAAGTGCTGTCAGTGAAATTAGATTAAATATAGCATAGTGGCTTTATGTTAATAATGAAGTGTACTGGAGTTACAATGCATTGCTCAATATTCTGAAGTAGAGTACAGGTGACTGGTCACTATCCCTTACTGTGTACTTATGTATGTCATGTCATTATTTGCGTTACAGAGAAAAGTGATCTTACGGTTGATGCCCTGAAACTCCACAATGAGCTTCAGGCAGGTTGTCTGGAGAGAGCTGGTGATGGGGCAGGGGACACCATGGAGGAGGCAGCCCTCACCGAGAGGACATCTGGGACATTTCTCAGTGGACTGTCAGACTGTTCTAATCTTACCTTTAGAAAAGTCCAGCGTTACTGGGACTCTAACTCTGCTGCACACAAAGAGGTTTGTGTCCAATAGGTTAAAAGGTTTTGGTGATCTGGTCCTGCATATCACTGCAGTCCAGAATGCATAATACAGCTGTAACTCTAACATACTGCTTGTGTGTTGCTCTGCAGATCTGTGCTGTTTTAGCTGCTGTGACAGAAGTGATTCGCTCTCAGGGGGGCAAGGAGACAGAGACGGAATATTTTGCAGCTTTAGTAAGTGGGTCTTTTGCTCAGTTTCCTAATTGTTACAATAGATATCTTGATGCATTACAAAGTAGTTGGACCACTCAGATTTGCAAATCAACCTTGAATTATGCTTTCTGTAACAGATGACAACCCTTGAGGCAGTGGAGAGCGCTGAATCATTGGCTGCTGTTGCCTACCTGCTCAACTTAGTCATGAAAAGGTGGGTCCATATGAATTGCATTTTGCAATGTACAATCTGTATTTACTTCATATAGCATGGAATTACTGATCTGATTCAGCTGACAGACTTAATACATATATAACAAAGCAGTAGCTTGCAAAAATGTTTTTACCAGGTTGCAACATTTTCTTTGCCACTGATTCATTACTTAACAGTCAGCTTGCCTATGGCTCTGCAGGGTACCTGCACCAGTGCTGATAAAGAAATTCTCAGATACGTCAAAGGCCTTCATGGACATCTTGTCAAAACAAGCGAGCATTGATTCTGCCTCCTCCCTGCGATGGGTGCGTACAGTCTACTGTGATTTACATATCATTTCTTCTTGTGTCCATGGTTTGTTGTTACTTTTTGAATGCAGCTATTAAACGTATAACACAGTGGACAGCAGTGGTCAGCACTGCACATTGGAATCTTTGGACAGAGACTCCAAAAATAAAATTGAATTCTGATTTCATTTTTGATCAGTGTTTCCATTGTGTGCTGAAAAAAACACACAATGAATACAGATTTTTAAATCAAAAGAGTGCAATTTTCGAATTGCAAAGGCTGTAATTTTAATTATATATCACATTGCTAATGTTCTTTAAAAATGTTAAGAAGGAAGCCAGTAGCACAGAGCTCATTAATTGGAAGCCTCATGTCCAAAATGGATATAATAGCCTTCTTGCTGAACAAAGAGACATAGAGACAAAATGCAGAAAATAATTGAATGAAACATTGCCGTCCTGTTATTAAATATGAAAAAGCACAATTAGATTTTCTTTCCTCGTTGTTCAGCTCTGTTTTGGATTTTCAGTTAATGCAGTCCTTGCATGATCATTTAGGCACTTTCCAGTCTTTTCTTTTTCGTAGCAGAAGGTAAGATATTGGGAGGAATATCTTAATGCCGTTTTTAACTCGTTGCTTCTGGGGTACTTGTAGTGTTGCTATAGTTTTGCTTTTTGACAGATTTTTCTTCCTAATTTTACTAATGTGACTGTTTTAGATCTTGTCATGCCTGGCCACCTTGCTGAGGAAGCAAGATCTCTCAGTATGGAGCTACCCTTCAACACTGCAGGTCTACCACGGTCTGCTCAGCTTCGCTGTTCACTCTAAACCAAAGGTGAGCCATAAAATGCTATGCAGTGTTCTTTAATGGTGAATATAAGGACAACGCCACAGAAGAACCAGTTTTGTTTCCAAAATAAACCTTTAAATGATTAGTTGTGTTAAATGTATAAAGGTTTTATGCAAATTAAAGGTTTTCTAATGCCGCACATCCAAGCCAGGAAACAGCTGGTGGCCTGGTCGTTAGGGATCTGTCCCTGCAATCAGAAGGTTGTGGGTTTAAATCCCAGGACTGCTTCACTAGGTTGAATGTGTTAAATACAGAGAACAGTTCTGTGCTGTTTGCACGGTTTGCTGCTGTGTTTTGTGTTCACATCTGACAAATGGGCACTTTGCACTTACTTTACATTTAGAAACCTCTATTTTTAAAGGTACATCTCTTCTGTAGCTCTTCTGTATCTGTCAAATAAAAAGATTTGCTATATTTTGTTTTTATGCACCATGTCAACCATGTGTGGTATTTAATGTTAGAGCTGATGACTTGTGTCTTTTAGTTGCGTAAAGCAGCACAGCAAGGTGTTTGCTCCATCCTTCGTGGCAGTGACTGCATGTTCACAGGCAATGCCCCCAACCACCACCCTGCTGCTGTCACCACAGCCAAATCCTGCATCAAAGAGATTGAGCAGGCTGGAGGTAGGCTGGTTTCTGTACAAACTGCCATTCATGTTCTATGCAACTGGGATAGTCTTTTCTTTTGCTGAGAGCAAAATTTGCTTGGTGTATCATTTACAATTCCTAAGCGCTTCTTCTAACCACTGTAATCAGGTAATAAGGAGGACACAACCACACTGCATGTGCTGGGGCTCCTGAAGGAGGTCATTACTACGTTTCCCCTCAGCTCTGTTAAGTCGTGCTGTGAGACTCTCCTTCGAGTAATGACTCTGAGTCATGTGGTGAGGAATCTTGTACAGTACATTTTCAGTACACAGTGGGAGCTGGAGTGTTAAAATAGTCTAAACTCATTATTCTGTTGTTGAAAGCTAGTGACTGCAGCAGCCATGCAGGCCTTCCATAAACTCTTCAGTGGGAAGCCCAACTCGTCCACCATGTCTGCAGAGCTCAATGCCCAGATAATCACGGTAAATGTGACCTCCACACAACCACACACTATCTTAAGTAAAGAAGGGGCTGTAATTAGAATAAACAATCTCTAAAATCATCATCTTATTTAAAATACGAACAAGGCTTGAGTCATTTGGAATAAAATAATCATAAGACTAACATTATCTTGTACTTTTTATATGGTCTCATTGTGAGCTGCCGAAAATATAAGAGGAACAGCCGATGATGCAGCTCTCATTAAGCAAAATGGCAACTTTCTAGTTTGCAGTATTTTAAACAGAAATGATTAGAATGCTTAATAACAAAGATAAATCACATGATCAACTGAACTCTTGTTCATCTGCTTTCACAAAATGTTAAATGAATTAATTGCAGTATAAACATTTTGATATTCACTGAAAATTTCAGTGAGTTGCAATTTTTTAAAATGCCCATTCATGCTGTCCAGCTAACATTTCCTAAATGCTCCAGTGGTTTTAAGGCGTCACTGAGTATATTTACCGTTGTAAAGGTGGGCTACAGATGACACATTTCGTAATTAAAAACATGCAGCTGAAAAAAATGTGCATTTTTTTTGTCCTTTGTTAGTCTTTTGAGTTCTCTCAAATCGCTGTGTTGTCTTTACCTTTGTCAAAAGTATTCAGCTTAGTTTAACATACATTCCACTAAATAGGAAACGCATTTTCTCTTTGAGGTTGTGAAAATCTTCACGTGGGCTGTTGTACAGCTGGTGTTCAAAAACAGCTGTGATCTCCATTTCCTCCATGTGGCATGAGGGACTGACTAAAGAGGAGTCCTCCTCAATATTGATTGGTCAGCTGTGATGAAGTTGGCACTCTTGTGTGGCACTGAGCAGAATAATTGTTTTTCTAGTTTAAATGCCTGGTATCAAAATCAAAGCGAGTTCCACTGGCTGAAGGAGTGATTTTTAGTGCTCTGCATTTTCCCTTTTCTACACGGTTTAGAGAGTTTGAGAAAGCGGTTTAGAGAGTTTGGCAAAGTATCATCTGATCACCCCCTAACCCTGCTTTCTTCTCTGCTAGGCTTTGTTTGACTATGTTCCCAGTGAAAATGACCTTCAGCCACTACTGGCCTGGCTTACAGTCATGGAGAAGGCCCATGTTCATCTGTCGAGGTGAGTGTCTTTGGTCAGTGTTTATAATTATGAATGTATACATTATTGTCTTTAACCTCTGAGACACAACACAAATTCACCTTCCTTTATATATTTGTGATCAGCTTACAGAGCTCTTTGAGCCTGGGCCATCTTCCACGACTCTTCTCTACGGCCATGTCCTGCCTCCTGTCCCCACATGCGCAAGTCGTTTCTGCTGCCACACAGACACTAAAGGTGATTAAATTCTGGAATGTGAATAGTTAACTTGTTTTGGACAGCTAATGTGATGCTATCGTCAATTCATTTTTTTAGGCTTTTTTAGGAGTGTTTTCTCATGTTGTTTTGTGGTATGTTGGCCTGATAACATTTTTGTATACCAGACCCTGATCAATGAGTGTGTTGCACCTCATATGGCAGAGATAGGAACTGTTCTGCCCAGTACATCTACTGGCAATAACCTTTACATCTGTAAAATATTTCGGTGAGTACATTTTCAGTGTACAGTTCTCAGTGTCACTGGATTCATCCCTGATGTATTTTCACAAATGTTTCTTTTTGTCTGTCTTGGTTCTTCTTTATTGTCTCACGCAGTGTTGTGGAAGAGGGCTTGTCATATCGCTTTCACGCCTCTTGGCCGTTTGTGCTGCAGATTCTTGGTTGCTTCTACAGAGCTGCAGGGAAACAGGCCCACTCTATAATGACCAAGGTAGGAACTGTGATCATTTCTACAAGATTCCAACCACACATCTGGCTTCCTGCTGCAGTTATAGAACCCAGGATACTGTGTTTAGTTTGAATGGGCACAGGAAGTGTTGATGGCTTGCACTCGAATGTAACTCACTTTGTGTTTAAGGGTGATTTGCTGAGTCAGAGCAGATTATCCATTGAGCTGATTCTCTGATAAGCTTCTGGTCTCCCTGTAGACACTGATGTTTGTTTTTGCTCTCCAGAGTCTGCAGTCCCTGTGTGACCTGCGGGCCACCCCACGGTTCCCCTTCTCAGGAGAGCTGGATTTGGCTGTTGGGGGAGCAGTGGAGAGCATGGGCCCGCAGGTGGTCCTGAGTGCTGTCCCCCTGCTCATCACTGGCAAAGAGTGAGTCATGGCACCACAGAATCATACAGTACTGTCTGCTTTGCACTTTGGAAGACTAGGGAAAAATGGCCAGAACAGCTGTGCGGTTATCTAATATCAATGTGAAATTAACTCCTTAACCTTCTGTGTTAATATTCACTTGATTCTAAGTGGTAGCTTAACATTGTTAAGATTTTCAACGGGTGTGTTGTGTAGTCTGTATATACTGCAGTGTGGTATAAGGAATTATTTAACTCTCATAAAAGCTTCATAAAAACCTGGAGATAGTGTCAGTGGTGGTGGGGTGGCCTAGTGTGTAGGATTCTTGTCTTTGGACTGAGGTTGTGAGTTCGAACCTTTAGCATACCACACTGGGTTCCTGAGCAAGACCCTTAACCCAAAGTTGCTCCAGGGAGACCCCTGTGGTTAGGTAATGAAAGTCGCTTAGGGTAAATGTATGACAGCGTGGCCACAGAAGGCTGTGGGTTTAAACTTGTGCTTCTTCATGGGGCCAGTGCTTAGATGATTATGCTTCTTGGGGTCCTCTTCAAAACATTATTTGGGAACCACTCTTAAATAATTACCTAAATACTATGAATATGTAAGCTTTGTGGTTACATATTAATTTTTTCTGTTAGAGGAATATGCCAACTTGTGTGTCATGATAACTGTGAAGTGTGTGTTTTTTCAGTGATGACCTGGAGTTTCCACGCAGCTGGCTCATTCCTGTTATCCGGGAGCACGTGAAGAACACCCAGCTAGAATACTTCACCTCTTATTTCCTTCCACTGGCTTTAAAACTCAAACAGAAAGGTTAGGGTCCCATTTTTTGCACAGTATGAACACACAACCAAAACAACTGCTTAGATTAGATTTACTTTATTGTTTTGTGTTTATTTTATGTAAAAAGCATTTCTTAAAAATATGTAAACCTTGAGTGCATTTTGTTTTTCAGGGGATGAATTGGAGCATTCGGGACAGAAACTAATTGCAAAAGTATATCACACATTAGAGATGCAGGTAACAGACCATTTGAGTTCGCTGCCAAATCTAGGCATAGCCATTTGAAAATGCTTAATTTTTAAATAGTTATCAGTTGGTTTTTTTTTTAAGTGTTATTGGTTTATATTGTTTTTGATATTTCTCCTGACTTAGATCTGGACGATGCTTCCTGGGTTCTGTACTAAGCCCACTGATCTGGTCAGTTCCTTTAAAAACATTGCTCGATCTTTGGGCATGGCCATCACTGAGCGCCCTGAACTCCGGATGTGCATCTTCCAGTCTCTGCGCACACTCATCAGCAAGAGCTGTGAAACAGGTCAGTTCCTATGTGTGTATTTAGCAACTAGTGGGTTATGTTCTGTGCAAAAAGTCACCTGCCAAAATAAGATTTAACTGTTTACTATTACTAAATATACTAAATACCAAGAAAAATAGATACAAACATCATATACTACAGTCATTTTGTGGACAATATATCAATCTGTTCCTTGTGCAAGCCCAGTATTAATTGTAGTTTGCTTTAGAAATCCGTTTAGACTCAATCAGTCCTTCATTAAATTGAATCGCGGAGAAATCTGGGACCGAACCTTACCTGCTCACAAACTATCAACTTTTTTTTTTTTTTAAACAAACAAAACCAATCCTGATACTATATTCTGCGTTCTGTTTGTCTGCATTTATTCTAATGTTCACTTTGCTAGCAGAAAGCCAATATCACACACTGAGAAAGGTGCCTTTTGCACTGTACTGCATACCTCTGCTCCATTACTGTATTCTCACTCGCTTGCTGAGTCTGAGTGCTGGTAAAATAGGTTGTGTTCTGAATGTATTGTGTTGATCATTCCTGTGTTTCTCCTTACAGAGGAGGCGAAGGTTGAAGTTGGGCGATTTGCGAAGAACTTTCTGCCCATTCTATTTAACCTGCACACCCAGCAGCCCACACCTGGAGAGAACGACCCGTCCAGACTGGCTGTTCTCGACACAGTCAGAGTTTACCTGACCATCACTGACCAAACGGTGAGAAGTAAACTACTTTTTGCTCATTTCTGTACATATTGTACTGAATACGGCAAGATCTGTGGTTTTGGCTCCTACTGCAGCTTAAAAAAAGTGTTTTTTTTTTTCATCTCGCAGATGGTGAGCTCATTTCTGCAGAAAGCTCTGGAGAGGCTCAGCAGTCCAGACAGCTCAGAGTTTACACGGTAACCACACTGTCACATTCTTCACACTCCGTCATTATGGTGCTGTTGCGACTTTTGGGATTCTTTATATATCCTTGGGTTTAGTGGATTTTATTCTCTGTCAGAAATTGCATATGGCCCTGAATTTCTTTTGTTGGGAAAGGAAGGTTATTTTAGATTAGACCATAATGTGCTTGAATGTTTGTCGAACACACACTTGCTGGAAACAGTGCAGCAGTAGAAATGTTCTAATTGTCTACATTATTTTGCTCAGACATACTGTAATGGATTTGGTAGTAGTAATGGCTGCTTTCGTGGATGAAGCAACGATGACACAAACCTACGAACTCATTAAACCCTCCTTGGAGGTATGAGCTTTAAATTTCCTACATTTTTTAAATGTTTCTCCCTGTATGCTGGTGTTAATGTTTGTCTGTTTTACACTGGCTGTACAGAGTAAGGATTCTGCTGTTCAGAAGAAGGCGTACCGGGTGCTGGAGGAGATGTGTGGAGGGGAGAGAGAGATCTGTAAGAATTTTGTCCTGAGCAATCTAGAGCAACTGAAACTGACCCTTCTGGATAGCCTGAAGAGTGCCGCCTCACCTGCCAAAAGAGTAAGAAAGATGCATTTAAGAATGACAAGTAACTGCTTGACTTTATTTGAAAGGGGGGGAGACCCTTCAGTTTTTTTTTGCCTCACTTTTTCTGTCTCTTCAGCCCAGACTGAAGTGCCTTATTCACATTGTGAAACAACTGAATAAGGAACACAAGGATTTCATCACTGCCCTGCTCCCAGAGGTACTCATACAAACACACACACATGCACACAGCAGTTTCTTTTCCCTTGTAGTTTAGTTATGGTTGGTTTTGAATTGCTTATGTGTCTTCTTTTGTGTTGCATTAGGTCATTATTTGCACAAAAGAAGTGTCAATTGGAGCTCGCAAAAATGCCTACACCCTCCTGGGAGAGATCGGCAACGCCTTTATTCGATTTTGTGGGAACTCCAAAGGTGAAGTTGGTTGTTTTTTTGTTTTTTTTTTTACGTTTAGACGGAGCTTACATTTACACTAATAAGGCAGAAAGATATTTTCAGCTGATAATAGTTTTATCCGAAAGAGAGATATGGGTCTAAACCAGTGATGAGATCTAACATTTAAATTCTTTAAATGAAAAACGGAGAAATATTGCTTGATCCCCTGCTGCTTAGAGCTATGAATAGTATCTTGGAAATTAAAACTTTCATTACTCATTTTCAATGTTACGGTACATGCAAGTGCTGGGTAGGTCCTGCGGGTATCTGTGACTGTTTCTTATGGTCCAGTAGCAGCAGCCCTCTGGACCAACTTCAATCTACTACATGTGAGCCATGAGTTCCAAAGCCACATACATGCACTTTACTTTGTGGGAAATGTTAAATATCTGTAATTATACTTCCCTGAACCACCAGGTGGCTGTATTGAACCCTCCCTGCAGACACAGCAGGGAAAACGTATCCTGTGTTCACACCAGCAGAGGCTTTTTGCCTCTCATGCCCTAGATTCCTGGTCTCTTAATGGATGATTTTCACAGAAAGCTGACTGACTTTTTTTTTTTAACTATGTTGCTTGCCTGTTTTAGTCACTGACCTCGTCTGCTGGAATACCACATAATAGAAAGCTCTGATGCCATTTTGTTTTAGATTTTAAAAAATATTCTCTTTGTAATGAATAGAGTAAAAAGATGTCTTGTTGCCTGGCACTTTGCAAAATAAGTACCAAGCCAGTCTATAAGAGCAGTGGTCCCCAACCATTATTTAATCACGGACCGGTTTAATAACAGAAACTATAAATATACATATTTAGACAAATAAATGATACGTATAAAAATTATTTAAAATTTAAAAAGATAATAATGAGGTATCTTTAAAATATTATAATAAATGTAAATCCAATGTGTAACAGCATTTTTTTTTTTTCCTGTGCAGCCCGCGGGCTGGTACCACATGACCCACGGCCCGGTACCAGTCCGCGGCCTGGGGGTTGGGGGCCACTGTATAAGAGTACATGTGTCTCAGTATATGGGCATCAATATCAGGGCATGTTTATAGAACTGCAGTTTTTCACTATAAAGCCTGTTCTGCATGTGCTACAGTGTAGTGATGGGTAGTAGCATATAAAATTGGTAGAAAAATGCATTTGCAGTATGTACATTTTGAGCTAATTCTTTAACTGCTTTCCTGTGTGTTTCAGATGCCCTGAATGAGTGCTTGGGTCATGTGTTCATTGGACTCACTGGATCAGTCACTATGATTACCTGTACAGTGCTCGCCCTCACCAGACTTGTTTACCAGTTCAAAGGTAAGAACACCATGCTTTATTCAGCGGGACCTAGTTGTTAGTTGTAGTTATTGTATGGGGGAAGTGGTTTAACTATATATTTAATGCCGCTTAGACTCCATCAATGTGTCGTCACTGGAGCAGCTACTGCACAACATCTGCCTGCTGCTCTCCTGCAGAACGCGGGAGATTGTCAAAGCCTCTTTGGCTTTTATCAAAGTCCTTCTGTTTGTCTTGGATGTGAAGGTTCTGGCCAGTCACGTGACTGTCATTGTAAGTTCAGATTTACATTTGTGTACTCGAGAAATTGAATAAGAAATAGGAATAAAATGCCTTTTTTGTTTACACATACATTTTTGTAACTGTTTAACAAAAATGTTTTCTCTTTCAGATGGAGGGCATTGGTAATATGAAGGAAGATATGAGAAGACACTGCAGGACGAAGCTGAAGAGCATTTTCACTAAATTAATCCGCAAGTTTGGGTATGTTTAGGATCAGCAGTTGTTCTGAGAACAGAAACCCCGCACTGATGCTTTTGTGACGTCCAGGCCTTTTCCACCATGCCCCCTCATACTGGTGCTGGGTTGCTAAGAACTGCACCCAACCATAAACAACCCAGCAGGCGGAAGAGGTCTGGACGACACATTGTTGTTTTTTTTTTGTGCATTTTATTACTGTAAATTACATTAATGTATTACTGTATTTTCCAAAGAAAACTACAGTGCACACCAAAGAAAATGTCCATGCATGAATTACAGTACAGTCTATGTAGGGGTAACATCAATATTTATTTTCTAGCACTGTGGGAGTTAAGTTAAGTTTACCTTTAAATTGTCTTTAAGGCTAAGGCTTTGAAATGAAATTAAAATGTTGTGGGAGCATATTTGGGGGCATGTCTTGGTGTTTACAATTTAAATATAGGCGTTTTGGGCACTTTTTTAAAAATCGCATCAGTTTTTCACTACACGTGGGTGCTCTTGGAATATAACCCGTGCAATAAGCAAGGGGTTACTTTGCATGTAATATAATAATTTATAAATGTAATTTTTAAATTTTTTTTATTTTTAGTTTTGAATTGGTGAAGAGTATGTTACCTGCAGAGCATCACAAGGTTCTGGCAAACATTCGTAAAGTGGAGGCCAGAACAAAGAGACGCAAACTTGCGAATGAATCTGAGGAGGAGTCTGAGAGTGAGGAGGACACTCCCAAAGCCAAGACTGACAGGTATGCTCACCTGCTTTGAAAGAGTGGGTAGTGTGACAGTATTTATTATAATGATAAATTACATTACATTCAGTCACAGTGAGGTTATCGTAGATATGTTTTGTAATAATTTCTAATTTGGAGTAGGGAGTTCGTCATTTCTTTTTTCTATCATACCTTTATGGTGCAGTGAAGTCACATCACTCCTGTCTCTTCCTGTGGCATATATCATTCTTTCAAATGTCAATGTGTTTTATGTGTTATAATACGTGCCGTATTGATTTATGTATTTGTGTATTACAGTAAACAATATTTACTTCCTCCTTATTGATGTTTGGACCAAAGATCATGTAATTGTGTCATCTGTACTTTTGAGGTCAAAGAGATGAGAACTAGTGTTGAGTTATTCATGTCCCTCTTTACCTTTTCCTCTGGGCCTGCAGTATTGAGGATATTCTGGCAGAGACAGACTCTGACGACTCGGAGGATGAGAAGCCTAAGAAAGGACAGAAGAAACCAGTTAAACAGAGGGCACAGGCCTGGCTCAAGGAGGGCATCTCAGACGATCCACTCAACTTCCTTGACCCCAAAGCATCCCAGAGAGTCCTGGGTAAACATTTCTGCTGTGTCTGATTGGGAGACCTTTCATGAACATGTGTAGTTGATCAGACGTCCAGCTATTGCAATAGGATTATTGTTCTTGAATGGCATGGAGTTACATTATCCTCTTTATCTGTACCCTGTTTTTGTGTAGCCACCAACCCTGGTATGAAGAAGACAGGCAAGGCAGATCATGGGTTCAAGGTGACGTCAGATGGGAGATTGATTATTAAGGAAGATGACGACGATGACCAAGCTAAAGGTAAATTATGCATGACCAGTGTGTTAACTTCTCTCAGGCAGAATTTAACATCTCTGTATGACCATGTGATCTTCCTTCTCCAGACGATAAAGAAATCGATGACATCCTTAAAGAGGCCAAAGTTAAAACTGTGAGTATTTATCTTCTGTTCTGGTTTTTAAATGGTAATGCAAAAGAACAACAAACTGATCTCTAAACACACCTTCCCTTTTAAATGAGAAGAAAAAGACACAGAAGAGGAAAATGGAAGCTGATATGATTGATGATGATATGGACATTGAACCACAGATGAAGTACAAAGGTAGAGCAACGTTTTAATATATCAGCATGTCATTGAAACATAATACAACAATCAGAGAAGTAAAGATGTTCGCTTGTTTTTAAACCATGCTTTAGAAGAATACATTTTAATATAATACTAACTACTCATTTGTTTGTGGCTCAGCTGGTGGCATTGGGATCCATAGACCTCTGGGTGGAAGAGAAGAATCTGGGTCTGATTACAAAGCGAAGGTAAAGTTCAGTCTATCTGACTTATCTAATAGCAGAATATACCTTCTTACAAATTACAGCTCTGACTCTAATCCACCCCACTAGATCCATCTAAAAAATGCTAATAAGTGTTTGATTGGATGAATAGGGTGTTAATTTTAAGACTGTCACATTGTCTGTGCAGAAAGGAAAAGGTGACATTAAGAAGAAAGGGAAGTGTGACCCATATGCCTACGTTCCCCTCAAGAAAGCACAGCTCAACCGCAGGTAAGTGAGCCCTTTAGTCACTTCTGAACGTGCACTAGCACTTCTCTGGGATGTACATGGCATTTCTGACACGTTGACCTTGTGTTCTCAGGAAAAAGGCAAAACTGCAGGGCCAGTTTAAAGGCATGGTCAGAGGAGCAAAGAAGGGAGCGTTGCTGGGAAAGAAAATGCAGAAAGGGAAGAGGAAAGCTTGAGACATGCAATATTACTTCATATGCATGGACAGTTTGTATTGACTTCAGGGAGACAGCAGTTCTGATTCCTTGATCGATTCTCATGCTTTGTGGCTCTTCAGTGGAAATCTATCCTCCTGATGAGATTACTGACTGCAGCTCAGTATATTGACCTCATCAGTTCATACTGTTGAAGTAAATCTTCATGAGTCATCCCCACATCCTCCCCCAAATAAAACAAGTGTTCACTTTGAAGATTGCAAGGTGTGGATTACACAGAATGGTTTTGTGTGATGTATTGTATTTATGTGTCTTGCAAATATGGGATTGAAAATAAATACCACCAAAACTTGTCATGCTTTGGACTGCTTTTTAGTAGCTAATTTTATACTTTGTTTAGGTTCATAAAAAGACCTAACCCAGCTGCGCATACTTTTAGTTTATGAATTAGAATTTTAAGTATTTTTCACCAGTATAATGTAAAATGTTTAAAGTATCCTTACAGTGTACAGCAGGCTTGGCTGTGAGAGAAAGGGCACTCCGGTGTGTTGGAGGTTATGTTTTCTCCAGCCATGGTTTGGCTTTGGTTCTCCTGGCTCCAATGTGCTGGATTCGGTCATTGACCTGAGGTCACTGTAGTGGCTGAAGCTCAAAGACCACAGCTGGTCCCCGACAGCTTCTACTAAAACATTCAACAGGCTGCAGATGTACTAACATTAATAGCGATTAGCCCAACCAAGATAACTAAGCTTGTAATGAGACCTCCATAATCAAAACAGATAAACTCCATATTACTCTGCACAAAATAAAGGATATGTGAAGGATTCTACTGTATAAGATGATTTGTTCTTAAATTACCTGTTCTTTAAGAGTATGCTAATAATTAGTTGGCATGTCCAGTAGTAAACCATATGTTATGAAAGTTCGACAATAATACCAACTTAAGGTGCACTTACACCGTTAGTTGTCCAGTAGGGGTCAGTGTTTTCTTGTAACGCTGTGGTTTGCTTTGTGAACACAAGAAAATTAAGATTGGTTGCATGCACAGATGTGCTTGAACGTTTGTGAACCCTTTTAGAAATATTTGCATTTCTGCATAAATATAGCAGATCATGTTGATAAGAACCCAAATAAAAACATGAGAAAAATAGATTTGGCAAAAGTATGTGGACGTCTTGGATAAGTAGCTAATGTTAAGCTAAAATTAGAATCGGGTGTTCTCAACAAATGGGATGACAATAAGGAGTGAGTGAAGGCCCTGTTTTGTTTATAGAACAGGTATTTGTTAAAGCCTGGTTTTCATAACATTTGTGGAAGCATGCAGTGATGAACTTGGATTTCTGAGGATCCTTAGAAAAAGTGATTAAGACTCATCAGGCTGGAAAAGTAAACAAAACCATATTTAAAGTATTTGGATCCAATTATAATTTTATTTTTAGGCACCTTTCACGACACTCAAGGACACTGTACAAATTTACAAAAGTAAGAACAGAATAAAAAATACAGTAAAAATACAACAGAGCAAAGGAGATTAAATAGAATATGCTATTCTAAGCAAGTGCGTCTTGAGATTGGACTAAAAACAATGAATATTTCAAATGTCTGGGAGTAAGGAATTACAAAGCTTGGCCCTGCTCCCCATAGTGACCAGACGAGCAGAGGTACAGTAAGATGGATAGAAGAAGATCTGAGAAAGCGAGAGGGAGTGCCGGTGTGAATAAGGTCAGACAGATATGGAGAAGCAAGCTTATGGATGGCCTTAAATGTGTAGAGAAGAATTTTATAATTGATTCGTAATTTTACCAGAGGCCAGTGTAGCTGCTACAGAACAGGGGTGGTGTCACTTTCCCAGGGGTGGTCAACCAACAAAAATTACTTCAAGAGCAAGGTAGGTTTTACCCCTTAAAACAGTGTTTTAACTGTTTTGCACTATGTTAAAACTAAAATATAAATGTGTAATATATTGTCATATTCATTTTATTTAGCACACCCCCATGAATACAAAGTTTTGTAACCAACTATATAAACATAACTGAACACCAATAAAATTTATTTTTTTTATAAATTGCTGTATGGCACACAATCACAGAGATCAAATATTTCTGGCTGCTTGAAATTGTAAAAAACACTTTTCCTTAAACAAGAAAACGTTTTATAAACATTAACCAAAACACATTAGTCCAGATAAAAGCATGTGTGGTCCAGGTCGCCAGTTTTCAGGTCTGATATTAGATGGTTGACCTCTTGTCCCTCTGCCTTTTCCTCTCCCTCACACTGCCACTGATGCTGTCAGTGAACCATCATGACTGTAAAACAAAAGAGATCTTTAGTTTTACATTTTTTCCCCCTCAAATGTACATTTTTGCAAGTGTGAGACTAACCACACCTCTTCTTCCCTGCTGTGCACCTCAGTGTGCCGGCAATAAATATTCAAGTAATAACAATAACAACTTTATTTATATAGCAGATTTCATACATCAGGGCTTAACTAAAAGTACTTTAAAGGGATTGCATTCTAATGTAGAATAAAGCAAACCATACAAAGAAAGGTAAAAAAAAAATAGATATAAAAACTACTACTGATTATTAACATTATGAGACTAATGCACTGATTCAGTGGTGTGCATGCCACGGAGAAAAACACTGCTTTCCAAAAAATAAAACCATTGCTGCCTGTCAGCTTGCTAAGGATCCTAAAGGGTTCTCAAACTTTCAAGCATCACTCCAGAAGTCTACAGAAACCACATCCTGATTCTAAGGGATGTTTTTTCCTAAAGAAATGCAAAGGTATGTACAGTGCAGATCTGTCATCTGACTGTAAAATACTCTGAAATGGCATTTTGCATTTGAATAGAAGCTTATTATGGGCTTAGAGGTGTATTGCCAAGGCATGTATGACTGTGGGTGGAACTGCCTCATCTGTCTATACTGTTGTCTATATTGGATATATTTGAGTTCTGATGATGATAAAGACTACTCAGAACAAATGCATCAGAAGTTATATGCCACTTTTTCTTGATCATGTCACTGTTGTTTGGCCTGAACATGTTTTTTATTTACTGGTGTGTATAAAATGGTCTCAGTTTTCTAAATGGCTCCAGTAAAGACTTCTCACTGCAGCTATTGCCCGGAAGGGGAACTCAGGACTCCTCTCAGGGGATACAGGACTCTGGTAATCAGGTCAGGTCATATTACCAGGTTAAATTATTCCAATCACACCTTTAACTGAAATGACTTACAGTACCGATCAGTTTACAGAACAAAAAAAGACAAACTGACTCTAAACAAAAGGCACATTGTATACCTTTTGTTCTGGACTCATTTGGTCAAGTTACATTTTGTTGATTTCCTACGTATACTGAAGTTGCCACCATGTCTGCATTATAACATAAATATAAAATATTCCTACAAATGTAATTGCATTGTTATTATTCATTTGTTCAGAAATAATCACATGCTGCCTCGTAGAAACAGTTTTTTTAAACATGTTCCTAAAATTTTTGGACATAGTTCAAGGTTGATTTTTATGTATTTAGGCACAGTGTTGTGATATCTAATATCATTTCTTAGTTTCCGTGACTTGTTGAAATTTTGTTATATTTACACAAACGAAACAGAAATATTGTTTAGTCCTCCAATTGGACCAAATTGTTTGTCCTCTCTGAGCAGTAAAGCAGGGACTACACTCTAAAGATCTGTAATAGACTCGTTAGTATGTGTTAGATTTATTTAGGCTTTACATTTTAGATTGTTTGTTTCTCTGTGTGACCATGCAGTCTGATATGTCCAGCATTCAAAGTTATTTTGGACGGCAGCTTCTTTCTCCTCCTCTGCTATTGTTTCCAGGTCCAGGAGGAGAGGAGGCTCGGTAGGAAAAAGCATGAACTATTAGGATTTCTGGTCTAGATCTTGCCTTGACTTGCTCTTTTCAAGCTTCATTTCCGAATGGCATCACAGACAGTGGATTAAGGCCTAATGTGTCAAATAAGCTTTGAGACTTAACAAAAACTATTCTTATTATATCTCAAATTTTACTAACAAAAAAAATACTGGATTGACTGAAACAAAGTCCAAACTTTTGGACAGACCTAGTTTCTGAGTGTGATTCATGTGTCATGTTTTTGTTTGTTCCATGCAGATGTTGTATTGAGTTCTAAAGCAACCCCTGCAACACAAATGCAGGGGTTGCTTTACATGCAGCTGTGCAATTCATGTACATTATTGTGACTGATATCCAAGCCATAAAGCCCTATATATAGTGGTAGTATGCCTATGGTTCAAATGAAGAAAAAGAGAGGGGCATTGATGCCCAAAATCAAAAGCTAACCTCAAGTAAAAATTAGATCTAGTCTAAACAAGGAAAAGGAAGCCAATAATTACAGTGTGGTGTTTTCTGGGTGAAATCATTTCTTCTAACAAAACATGCATTGTTCCACACAGAACTTTGTACAAACAAGGTTTGCTTTGATCTTACTGCTAACCCTAAATTATTCAGCTTTGGTAGGTGTGGTGGTGAAAAAGCTGCTGTATATTTCTGTAACAGATAGTGTGTATGTGTGTATCTATGCAGGCAGTGTGTTAGCAATTCTCCAGAGTCAGACCAAGTTCAGACTGCCCCAAAGTTATGCAGAAAACATGTGTGGAATGAGAGGAAGTGGAGCTCTGTGGATGGAGCAGGACCGCAGACCAGACTAAGACACTGCAAAGAAATAACATCATCTCTGTGCATTCCAGTAGCAGGGCAGAGTCATGCATGACCTGGTGACTTCTTGCCATAATCAAATTTAAAGAGTTACCGTTTTAAATAAATCTGACTCCATGAACTGAGGGTTACAACATTGTTTAATAAAAGCAGTGATAATTGGTTAGTTTTTTGCATTAATGAGTGTCTAATTTCGTTCAGACACTTCAATAATCCAACTTTTTATGAACTTTCAGAACCGTTTAGAAAATTAAAAGTGGATGAAGCATCAAATATGAAATAATCAAAGCCCCCTTTCCCATGCACAGTGCTTGACATTCTACTATATTACCACAGCATGTGATCACAGAGCAAAAATGCATATAATCAAAAATGGTGGAAACATTGCATACTCTCATTAAATGAAGGGGCTCTGTTAAAACAATGTCCTATGTTTAGTATCCCATAATAATGGTGGACACCATGTCTTTCTGACCTCAAGTGCCTTCCAGACACCAAGGCTAAATAAATTAAAGGATAGAACTGCCCTGCAGTTGCAATCATTTTATTTTTTATGGGTGTAACCAGGTGATTTGAGGACACTGTCTTCTCAAGCTCAAATGTTCACTTGATTTCAGTTATTAGTTCAGATATGAAATAACAGCTTTAAATTTGACCTGACATACAAAACCACCAATGTCTATAAAACCCCCAAAAACAAACAAAGAAAAAGAAGCTGCTTTTCCAAAAATGTGCAGCCACTGACCTCATGTGAACCCACTGACCTCATGTAATCTCACAAAAGCCAACTGCTGAATCACAAAGAGCATGATTCTTTTAAAGCATATCCAAAACCCAACTCAGGAAGATCACAGACATCCCAGCCAACATAACTTCGGGAACAAACAGTAGTTGGTTACTCAGATGTGGATTTTTTTGCTGTCCAGCAACAAATGTAAAACCTCAGCACTGTGAGCCAGTGGCTTAAAGATAAATACCAGCATTAATGTTGATAAAGACAGAGAATTTAGGGTGATGAAGGTTGTCCATTGTTCTCAACGAATGTTCCCAGGGCGAGGTGGGGGGCGAGAGGGAGGCTGTCTAGGGGGGCCCGGGGGAGCTCTGCAAGGTGGGGGTCCATGGGGTGATCGGCTGATGGAGGGTGCACGGGAGGGTGGTCTGTTAGGAGGGTCTGAGGTGGGGCGCATCAGGGGCTCCTGGTCCAGTTTGGGTGGTGGAGGTGGAGGCTGGCGAGGTGGTGCTCTGGCTGGCTCCTCCTTCACCCGTGTAAAGTTGATGCAACGACCCTGCAGGGACACAGCAGATGGCAGGATAACTGTCAGTCAAGAGTTATAACTACCGTCTATCCCATATAACCATAAAAAGTTAGATAGGAAACTCACCAGAATTAAACCTCTGTCCCTCTCTACTGTGAACATTCAAAGACCTCAATGTCCTCTTGAATTTTCCTCACTTTTTAAATAAGTAAACATTAACATATGCAGTATGTAACCATTGTTAGTGTTAAAACACACTATTCACTATAGTATATACATGAAAACTACATTATGGAAGAAGCTTGTTTTGAATGTATTGTTTTTATAATGTCACAAAAACCAAAGTATTTACATACATCTGCCTATTCAGTGTGTACACTGCAGTTCAACATACCCATTCTTCTTACAGTTACAAAGAGTGTTTCAGCCTCAGCTGCTTTAAGAATGAAGCACTATACTGGACAGATAATCAAAACAGAGGTTGCTTACATATATCAGTCTCAGAGGCCCAAAAACAGCTATTTTAGTCTATGGAATAAAAAGAGCTTTGACATGAAAAGAATGAGGATATTTTGTAGACCATAAATCCAGACAAAACAAGACAAATGTTGGCTATAACAGTAGATTACAGCATCTTTTAAGAGTAAAAGAAAGAAGGCAACTGAAAGAGTGTCCTATACTAATTGTCCCATAAAAAAGAGGAAAACCTGTCTGTCTGTGCTCAAGTGACTTCCAGGAAACCAAGGCTAAATAAACTAGAGGATAGAACATCCCTGCAGTTGTAATTGGTTTATTTGTACAGGTGTAACCATGTAATCTAAGGATCCTGCCTTTAATGCTTGGGTATCTCTGACATCGTAACCGGTAACTCTAGAAGCATCAGGAAAAAGTTCTTGTGATAAAGAGGTTGGTTAGACAACAAAAGAACAGGCTCTGAACTCTTGATCTCAGACTGGTCTAAGAAGGCCTGACCAGCTTTGGCCTGCAATGGCCAGAAGATGACCCTCAAGAGGGTGCAACACTTCACACACTCAGAACCTCAACTGTCAACCATAATTCTGCCCTAAAATCATGGGGGTGGGGTTGAGAGGCAGCAGCAATGCAGCTTTGGAAGAATGGGTGTTGGTGCAAATGCCCTTCCTCCACTGAGGAGGGTATTCTTACAAGCAGTGTGATTCATCATTGTCAGGAAAGCTGAACTTTCAGAAGCTGTTGGCAGGAGGTTTTCAAGGGTTCGAACGTTAGGCTGACCTCAACAAAAGTATTCAAAGCTTCACGCATCATTTATTGCGAAAAATGAAACATTCGGTAATTCTGGGCTGAAAGTGGAGGAGCGGCTCTTTTGTGCCCCATTCACAAGAGCTTATAGAGCAGGGGTGTGCTATCTTGCTGCAAAAGGGTCAGTGCAGCTTCAGCTTTTTATTCCAGAGAAGCAGGAGCTCACCTGATTCCCTTTATTTAAACAGTTCATCTCCACCTTCAAATGTGAGCTCCTACTTTGATGGAATGAAAATCTTAGGATAAGACTGGACACCCCTGCTACAGAGAGAATACATCTCTAATTATTTAACTATTTATTTACAGCAAAAACCTTTAGCTCCTTTCCCTTTATTTAATCACTAATCCATGTGTATTGATGAACACATTAAGCCAATTAAGTGATCATTAATTAAATTATTCTCTAAATCAGTGGTTCTTAAAATTGGTCCTGGGTTTCCTCTTCTCTGGACTCCCGGTGCTTGTTAATTGATCAGAAACCTACTGGTATAAAATATCTGATTACAAAGAAAGATTACAAAGAAAAAAGTGAATTTGCATATTGTGCAAATCCAATAATGGGAAGCTGCTGAAACATTAGGTGGATACGGCTGAGGACCATGGAAGCGGTTCTAATCAATCAAATCCATTTAATATGATCCGGGCCTGTGTTGGCGAAGCTCTTTTCAATGGCTAATCATAACAAAAGCACAACGCTTACCAATGAATATCTGGCAAGCTTTAAGTCCACAGTCAAGGGGAGAATCTCCCTAAATCCATTTGAATTACTTTCACTTGAGTGGCAATGAGAGCAGCCGTCAGGGGGGTGCCACTTTCTGCCACGCTGTTTGATTACTCGGCAGACAAACAGATGGAGAGTTTAAAGGCCACGAGCCCCACTGTGACAGGAGAGATTCTCTCCTTTTGTTCTACTTTCTAACAGCATTGGATCAAGGCTAGGGTAAGGGAGAGACAGTCACACTTCTTGTTAATTTTTATGAGCCATAGTAATGATGGCACTTTCACTCACTAAGTGGGCTGCTGTAGTAAACACTAAACCCCTACACACTGCCAGCTACTCCCTACTATCAAAAGAGAGCCATCTCAGTAGAATGGGGAGGTTTTGCATTGGTGTCAGATTTTCTAACTTTTAGCTAAACATCTATATAAAAAGTAACAAAAGACATATAACAGACTTTCAAAATGTTTTACTGTCACAGAAGATGACACAGAAATATGTTGATACACAGTTAGTTCTGTAACTATTGGCACCTATGACTGACCTATGACTGAGGCAATTTTAGGTGAATAAACAAAACCCTTATTTTTTTTACAAAACACACCACAATTATTTCTACACCTGCATTTGATACTTTGCGACAGTGACTTTTCTCCTATTATGCCTGATGAGAAGGAAACATGCGGCAGATAGTGGGGAGGCATTTCTACAGGTGCAGATCACTTTAACACAAAGTTTTTCGAGGTCAGTCTGTACAGAACAGGTGGCTTCAATCAATACATGAAACCACGTCTCTGAAACATGTCTCTCTTGTGTCTATAAACTAAAGATGAAAATGACATAATTGTAATGTAAATTACTATAATGATATTATAGTGTATGTTCCCACAACATATAAACAATATAAAGAGTGATACTTTTTCAAGCAGTGAGAAAAAAATCAAATAAATACAAATATAACTGCAAGAGTAAGAAACCTAAATGTAGGTTAAGATTCTTTCATCTGGCTAAAAGTCTCCTTTGAGATACCCAGGTGTCGGCATAATCATGGTGAGATCCAGTTATGTGTACAGCTATTTGCCAGGTGTGTGTGTGGTGTGGTCTGACATGCGCTACAGAAACTGCTGTCCAACTGCTGCAGACGTTTAAAGCCTGCTGGGGGCCATCCACAGTGGTTCAAACACCATATGGGCTGATTTCTCTCCCGTTTCCCTTCCCCCCTCCCTCTTCCATCGCTCTCTCTATGTCTCTCTCTCTCGTCTCCCACCAACACATCTGCACAGTATTCATGAGGCCCCATTCTCATTCGGCCCATATGCTCACCCTGGTGCGGGGCTGTTGCTGTGCTGCTCACCAAATTGTCCCATTCGCCTCAAACGACCTCCAGAGTGATGGCTTCACCCTTCTAGCCAGGCAACCCTGCATTAATGCCCACCACCCCCCACGCTGTCTACACAAAGGGAAGGCACAATAAAAATTAAGGCCCCACTCTGCTCAGTGGCCCCATGTCACATTAAAGGTCTCTGTTTAATAAGGTGTTAAATCAGACCACCAAGTATCTGCTTCAGGGCGATCCAAAACAGAAGAAGGAAATCTGTGATCAACTTTAGGATACTCCCTTTTCATTCTTGCTTTAATGTGAATGTAAAGCTCAATAGCTAGTCCCCTCTGCCAGCCAGATTTTACTTTTACGATCTGGTGGGTCATTATCAGAAAACAATCCAACACAAAAACATGGGTGCCTGCAATTCCTCAGACTTCCTTTGTCTTAGCAGTAAACGGGCAGACCTAGACGATGCAGGGTTACTCACTTTCAGCTGAAGTGGCCATGTTTAAGTGCAGACAAAGGAATCAACAAAGACTTTCAGTGAGAAGAACTCCTTTCTTCTGAAGGCAATAAAACAAACCTGTCACTTCGGCACCACAATGTGGCACTGAAGCTTTGGGATAAAGAGTTGAATCCGAATGGTGTCCATGTTATTTATTAGTGATGGGTTCTACATGGTAATGTTAAGCATTAGTATTTACCTTTAAAGCTAAAAGGCAAACCACAAAAAGAGAAAAACAGAAATCCAGACATGAGAGGCACAGATATCAGATTGCTGAAGTAAAACGTAAAAGTCAAGAAACTCAAGAAATACACATTTTAAATCACAAAGTGAACATGAAGTGAAAGTTTAGATTGTCAGCATAAACCAACACAATCTCTAAAGAACTGATTCTGATGGACAAGTAAAATATTGACATTTTGACCACACACTGCTGTGCAATTAAAAATTAACAATATAGAAAAGCTGTGAAAAGAGAGAAACTACCAGAGAAGGAATAAAGTAACAAGCACTTTGTAGAGTGTAAGGGTAAACTTCAACAGGACTTTAACGGAAGAATTTAGGAATCTCTCATTTGCAACAAGCACAGAATGGCTGAACTGGAATTTCCAAAGTACACAAACCAGTACCATGGTCTGGTCATGCATGGCTGAACTGGATAAGTGGTCTTCAAGATTCAAGTGATAAGGTAATGAATGTTGTAATGTACCAGAAATGTCCATCCTCCTGCTCAAAACAATCCAGACATAATGCAGCAAGACTGCAATCCAAAACACTTATCCAATGAGTTCATCAACGAGTTTATAGTGCCACAGTCACTCTCCTAACTAAATGTAGCTAAACCTGAATTTTGAGGCATCTACTAAATGTGTGGTGTTTTTTCCGTTAAGTAACTAAACACTTTCAGCATAGTTTAACTTCTTTGAAAAGTGTTACTCCGAAAAAGCCATTTTGCCTCATATTCAGTTTTTAACATAAATATGAATATGCAACACAAACTGCCAAATCGACTTCACTGTTTCAATTTGATCATGTAGATATTTGAAATGTTGACATTTTTTATATTGTTGTTTGTAGCTAATCAAACACACATTTTTCTTGCAGGAGTAAGAAAAACTAAGTCTATGAAAAAAGTGTAAAATGAATGAAGGTGATGGCGGTCTGTGTGGTTGTACACCTAACTCCAGACCCTCTGTGGTTGTCCTCAGCTAAAGAATCATAACATCATAACTTAATACTTTCAAGCCTTCAGAATGCATTAGAAAGGAGAAAACAGAACACAGGGAACACAGACAGAGGTGTAGAGAACTGAATAAAGAGGAAGATGTATTCAAATTAAGAAAATAAGCGCAATAGTGGCAGAAAAGTGCAGAGTATGCCAGTGGTGAGAAAACGGAGGCAGCAGGAAGTTTGGGAGTATATTCACTGCAGTGTGTGCCGTGTGCTGTCGGGGTATTGTCCTGCAGGTGGGCATGAAACAGACAGTTCACTGTGAACATGCTTTAACCAATCTGAATGCTACAGCTGTTATCAACCAAGCCCTCTTCTTTACTAAGTCTGCTGCCTTTCCCAATGCCTTTCAAAGCTCCTGCGCAGTATACAGAGCAGCTGGGCACTGGCCCTCCCTCACACAAGCAGTCCATTCTCCAGCGCAGTTCAATAAGAGCAGGGTAACTCAGATGAGTCCATCCACAGTGGGAGTGGAGCAATGGTCTGTCTGGCTCAATGGAATTAGACTGTACGCTCCGAAGCGCTCTGGCCCACATGAAAGATGCCTTTCACAGCCACGCAGATGTGTTGCCATGACACAGTGTGAGCTGGTGAAGTAACGCACTGAGAAATGCCTGGTCACAGAAATGAGATGCTAATCGACTTGAAGCAGAATCTGTTCCGGAACAGGCCGTCTCCATGTGCGAGGAAATCACCAACAGCTTGCTAAGCATTTCTTGTTTTACTCTAAACAGCTCCATTTAGCCAACTTTTAATGAGCTTTTTTTTAGTGAGCTGTGGCTCATCTCAACTGTCTAAACTTGCTACTGACCACCCTTACTACCATTAAACATTTTCAGAGTTGAATTCACATGATTTTTCACATTTTTTTCAAATAAAGAAAATTCTAATGGAGCAGTGGTCTAGAATTTCACATTCCAAGGGTAGGCCAAAAAGATACTTCACAAGACCAGCTGGGCTCCCAAGAGAGCCAGTTTAAACATGAAATAATGAATAAAAAACAGTCTATGCACACACCACCTAAAAAGGTAAAGAGACTTGCCCTTTCTTGTTACTCTGGCCAGATATCACCGCATACCAAGAAAGGACACTGAGGTATTTGATATATATCTCTCACTCACATAAAGTCGGTAAAGTGGTTTTCTTATGAAGGAGAAAGCGCTCAGAGACAGAGCCGTACTGCATTCGTACCTGATCCCCAGGCTGGGGTCTCATGAGTGACACTTGGTCATATCCCCGACGGAACAGAGCCCACAGAGCGTCCAGTTTCCCCTGAACAGAGGAAATAGAAAACATGTAGTCCGTTATTATTATTTATTATTGTCATTATATAAAGTTTTTATGATCGCTTCACACAGAAAGTTAGAGGTAAGCGCTGACTCATTTATTTTACATTCTGTGAATGGACTTCCGTAATTTGGATGTTATAGGATTAAATAAAAATCTGCCTTAAAATACTAAGCATGTACTAAATTGATGGCATTTGGTACCAAATCTACTTCAAACACAATCAGCTATTGTGGTCTAATTCTGATGTTCTGCATAATGAAGTGATGATATGAATGCACTGCATGGAAACTTTGGTGAAAATCAGTACCTTAATAGGAGAGTACCACTTCCTCTGTGAGGCATGCTGTCTTCTGGGAGGCCTCCTGGGTTTGGGCTCATATGGCTCAAACTCCTGCTCAGGCATCTTCACCACAGCATTCTTGGGCTTCTCCAGCTTAGCCCCTTCCTCCGTCGAGCCTTTATCCCCCCAGTGCACCTACACAGCACCAGCTAAACTTTAAAACCATCATGGGCAAAAAGAGGAACGATAACAAAACACAATATGCTGATCATTACTCAGCATCACTACAAAGTCTTGCATCTCCAAAACAGCAACTTTACAGAAAAAAGTAAAATAAACATGTAATGATGTTTAAACTGGTACATTTGTCATGAAATGTTCATTACATATAAGATTTTTAAATATGGTAATAAAAATAAGGTCAAAAACTTGAGATTTGAATATGACAGTAATGGTACATTTATATCTATTTAAAATCGTGATCAGAAAAAAGAGGTTTCTAATTATATCAGTTCATACTGTGAAACCTAAATATTTGAGTAGCAATGCTTTTGACACTGGCAAAAGGCGCACAGGGAGAATTTCAAGTCACATTATATGTTCCTATAGCCACAGGGCTCATGACATCAGTTGTCACATTTGGCCTTTATAACCCTGTGGCCTCTGTTAACCTAAGTTAAACTGTGTTAAACTTAATGTAGACTGGTAATATGACTGCGCAATACAGCACCATATCAAATATATAATGGACCATGCACTGTTACCAGCACTTGAATCAATGAGATTTCTTTCAGACAAAACAAAAAAGGCATGTGCAATTAAATGAGACGCATTACCTCCATTCTTTTAATGCCTCCAACCCCTCTGCCACCATAGTATGAGGCATCCACTGTAGGCCATTTCTTCTTTGGCATGCCATCCTCATCATCAGACTCCTGCGGACACACATGCATACACACACAGTTTAGATTCTCTTGTCAAAGAATAAATCATATTTCAGCACAGCTACAGATAGGCCTAACTGTAACACTATATTATTGTCTTTTCTTTTCAAATGCTCTGTTTTAGATTTACTGTTTGTGCACTCCCACGCAAACAAGACAAACACAAAGACACATCCAAATAATGGCAGAGACAAAAACAGCATCCTTATTATGATTTCGAATCAAAGGAGAACTTCCAGCCAGTTAAGCTATGGAGACAGAGCTCCTTGTTTGGGGAATCAGTGTAAGTGGCGCAGATGTGCACTCTATGGCCATTTCCACAAAGCTCTTTTATTTTAAATCGGCCTCGCCTTTGACCTCTGTGAACAAAGGCAGCACAAGAAGGCTTTTCTGCATGCACGGCTGCATGGCGCGTATGTGCATGCGTGTGCTGTTCGCCTGTCGGCCATGCTTGGGCGTAGCACTGCTCTACTTTCTCTCCTCACACTTGCTTACTTGCTCTGTCCCACTGTCACTAGTCATGATTGCGTAATCTAATGGATCTCCATGGACTTGATACACAGTTATCAAAAAGGTGTCTTAACCCCTTAAAATGTTAGATTCGTTACATTTTGAGGAGTATTGTTAACTACATGGAGTATAGGGGGAACTGTAATTCCTGTTACTGAACTGTGATACAGTTCCTGGCCAAGCCTCATTATTGCCAACAAGAGTATTATAATTCTAAAACTCTAAAAACTATTTTTGCTCTCCTAGCTCATCAGAAATTCTGTTGAAAGTATGGATTTAAAAAAGTTTATAATTTTCTTTGCATAATGAAGATCCATCTTTCATGTGTATTTTTGGTCATTGTTTAATATCAAAATAGGCAGAAATTTTAAGACATGAATTTTAGATTTAAGAGTAAAGAACTCACAGGCTCGGGTGGAGGAGGCGGGGGTGGCTCTTTGATGACCTATTTGTAACAGAACAAAATAAATAATAAAAAACCCCAAAATATGCATCATCATAATAAGCTTTGCACCTATAGTAGTATATTGTTGCATTTACATTGCTTATTATAGACTATATATTTACATTGCTTGTTTTTTGGCTGCTCTTGACAGGTTCCTTTACTTAAAATAAGACACTGCTGTGATGTTGTAGGCTATGAGATTAGCATCAGGACTTACCACAGTGCAGCACAGAGGCCAGAACCACCACAGCAGCAGCAAACCCACCAGCAGGAAGATCACTAGCAAGGCCAGGAAGACGATGGTGCCATCAAACTGCGCTCAGATAAAGAGACACACATAACATATATATGTAAACATCAGCAGTACTGCCATAGCACAGCAACACATAGCACACAGTAAAAAGCAGGAAAACATGCGACCAGGAAGGGCATATCATATACCCTTGGCTTAGAGAGAATGTAAACTTACTTGATAAAAAAATGCCTCCTCTGATGAAAGAAAGCAGAGGAGACCTCACTAAAGGATAAAGAGGATGAAAGAAAAAGAGAGAAGCAGATAAGAAGGAAACAGGAGAGGCATAAACATGCTTTTCTAGATTGTAATCTTCATCGGTTAAAAGCAGTGGCACAGAAGCAGAAGGGGAAACATCTACGAACAACACATTGGATGCACTTACACATTCTGTGGTGGTGATGTGCACTGAACTCGTGATGTAGGACAAGCCCTCGTTCATGCTAACCTGGAGATATATCACCCTGCATCAGAGCACAAACACAGATCCAATCACGCCTTGAGGGAAAGCCACAGCCAGAACAGACTACTCTGGTGCATTCCTCTGGTGGCCTGTGTGAGCTTGTAATCAAGTTATTATTCTAAGCCATGTAGCTAAGCCCAGCTTTCACTTATCAAACCTTGGAATGGGCAGAGTGGAATTTGGAGCAGGATAAAAGTGTTCACAGTTATTTGGTGAATGATCAATTCCCAAGAGCTGCATCAATTACTTCCACTGAATTATCCTCCGCTGCCTATAAAGTCCCACCATCCAAATGCTGGGAGAATGTAAGAAAGGGAATTTGGCTGATAATGACCTGTCTGGATCAGTCTGGAGTACTAATTTAGATTAATACACACACACACACACACACAGATTTTAGATTTCAGATTTTACACACACACATGCATATATGTATTGTCCTATAAATTTGGCATTTGGGAGTTTTATTTCTATTTTTATTTCTTTAATTTCTTTATAAAAACTCCTAAAGATCCTAAAGACTTGGTTATAGCTTATCACTAACAAAAACAGGACTTATCTGTCTGAAGAAAGAATGAGCAATTTAACTAGTTCTATTCAGCTTAGATATTTTGAAACACTGCAAAGCCAATTCAACTTTCAAAAATACTTCAAACCTACTTCTGCCCAGTTCCACTGCATTTTCAGTTCTGAAATTGTGGAACTAATGCTGATTGGTTGGAGGGATTAAGTCAGTGAAAAAACACATTAAAAAACACAATAATGTGGGAGTCTTTACCTAAAGGCATAAACCCATTAACAAAAGTGGATGAAGGCTCTTTAAATATTCAAGAGTGTAAAACTTCAAACTATTGTTTCTTTTCAAATTTGAAAATTTCAGCTACCCTTTGCATTTTGAGAATATTTCATAAATAAACCGAAAGACATTAAACAAAACATAATCAGCTGCAAAAAGTAGGAGTACAGAAGCAGCGTGAGGCAAGTGACAGTGAAGAGAAAACAGGAAACGGGATAAGGGGGAAGCCACAGCTCTTCCTCCTGTTCCTCACTGCTTTGTTCCTTCTTAAGGGAATCTTCAAAGAGACTAGCCGTCATTTGCACAACAAGAAGCGCAGGGGCACGTCCATAAAGTCAGTCTGACTCTTTATGTAAGATAAATGACTTAATCTGGGCCAGCTTCAGCTTTAGTCACCAAATGTGAATACAGAGCAAAACGTCAAAGGGTTCTGAATAGAGTTGTATAGGGAATGTGTGGGAGGTAATTTGGGAATGATGAATTCAAAGCTTATGGGCACTGCAAATACATCTATCCATACATCCCAAGCTTGAAATCTATTTTGTGATTTCAATATTATGATCTTTCCAATAAGATTATCTTTCTTGTGATGCTGAGACCTGGTAATTTAATTCATTTGACCTATTTACAAATGTTATTTTGATATTTAATTGTAATGATATTATTAATTATGCCATTTCCAAATGTAATGCATTCATTGTTCATTTTAAAACTGCATCGACTGGTTGATTGTCCAACATTTTTAAATGTTAAATGTTACCAAACAACCAACACCTTACACGCATTGGAAAGAACATAATGCAAAACAGGACTGAACAGCAAGACCTTTTCACATTTAAATCTCTGGTTGTTTCAGAGTTTTGTTTTGTAGGTTTCAGAAGAGACATAATTACCAAACTGCTCCTTATTGCTGATAAGAGCAGGATACCCAGATTTGCATGTAGAGGAAGATGAATATTTGTGAGACAATCAGAAGTTAAACAATAACAGCCCACTCTTGTAGACGTCAAAGCTGTCACTGTCCACTGCTTATGACAGCTCTCTCAAAAATGGAAATCTCCCCCAACACAAAGGATGCTTCCATGTTTGGCTCCACCATGGGCACTAAAGAAAGTTCTAGCCTGGTAGGAAAATCTACAGCTTTCCTTTCTGGGGCTATCCCTATTTCATATGCAGGAAGAATACAGGAACATAGCTGTCAATAAGACACTGTAGGGGTCTTGCTCCTGACCTCTATCGCACTCTCCTCCCTCATCCGTGGAAGGCCTGAACACCCTTCCGTGAGCCCCTTGGCAGGGGGAGGGGAGCAGCAGGACGGTGGTCCGGTGACAGAGCCATCTCATCCTCCATCAATCAGGCAGCGGCTGGCCCTTTCTAAGCATGTCTTCAGAGAGCCTCTCAGTCACCACGCGTTTGGGTGACAGCACTGACAACTCCATCTCATAAGACACGGCTACCACTGAAGTGGAGGGGGGGGGGTGACAGGCAGTCTGTGCCCTAAATCATCTTCTCTCGCCCCTCAAACATGACAAAACACGCACACACATCTCTCATATGGCCATCCGCAAATCCAAATGAATAAAAGTGACATTCTTCATTCAACATATTGAAAATGACATATTGACACATTTGCCTTGCACAGTTGTGCCAATACCTGTGTCAGTATCTGACAAAGTGGGAAAGAAGTGGATATTTGTGTCATTATCATGACATTTGCCATGATCCCTTTTTAACTCAGAAATCAAACTGATAAACACTGCCACAAAAACAAAAACAGTCCTTTGAATTTGCTTCATTCAACTGTTTAGATTGGTTGCACATGAATAAAATGTACTGCATAAACACATTTGCTGTCTTTCAGTTTCATTTGGCAATAACTGTGTTGTTGTTACATCCTGCAATTGCACCTTTTCTGTATGTTATCTCATTTGTAAAGCACTTTGGATGACCACAATGTAGGAAAGCCGCTACATTAATACACATACTTAGCCTCGCATTATGTTTTTCATTCATATTTAACCAATATACATATTCAAATCAGTAAATAACAGCGCAATGCATAAATCAGCTTTATACACTTAATTTCTAGTAATGGATGCTGTTTCACGACTTTATGTCAGTCCTTTAATGTTCACTTTGAGTGCTCCATTACATCACTCTAGCCCAAGTGAGCCAAATCTCAAATTTAAGAAAGACTGCAATACAGCATCATACAGATATACATGTACACAGATGGAGTGTCAAGTTGTGTAGATAAACATCTCCTCTAGCTTCAGGATGGCTCTCCTTCACTGGGAGACGAGAAAGGCTCAAATAGTCTGAGGAAATCTTCTTGACAACAACAAGACATGAATTCCTCAAGGTGTCTAGAGCCGGCGGCTCTCGTCATTATGCAGAGAGCTTGCAGCACAGCAGGCGGCTGCTTGCAGCTCATTTGCTGTGAGAGCAGAGAGCTAACAGGGAGCTGAAGCCACTCTTCAGGGTCTAGCTCTGTCTCACGTGGATATGGGGGCTCCATGTTTCACTCGGGGTACAAGCAGCCCTAGGATCAGACACACAAACTCACGTCTTCTCACTCGAGACGAGCCTGAAGTGCCTGATCTCTCAGAGACACTGGTTAAATGCTCGCCTAGCTTTCTGCACAACACGCTTGGTGTCTTACAACGTTAGGAGGCATATAGGTTGGCTGATGAGAAGAATTTCAAATGACATTGACCCTAATTTTTCAAGGATATCAATTTGTGATGCGTTAGAGCACACAGGGTAATGGCTTTGACTCTTACTTTCCGACTTCATGTATCAGTGGTGCTGGGCAAAGCAGGAGTGTGTCTTCAATGTTTACAGGTCTCTCATCTGTAAAGGAAAACAAAAACAGAACATTTTAGTTGTTTTGATATGAAATGTACTCACACAGTACCATGCAAAAGTCAGAGGCACCTATGCAAATTGTTTAAAGCCATTTTTCCCATTTTTCGTGTAATAATGTATTTTTCTGCTAGCAAAGTTTAAATTAGAATAAATGCAAACAAACAAGAAATCAGTAAAAACTGCCAAGATTAGAGCTGGTAAAGAGAACACAGTTCTCGGTTCCAGATTCTTCCAGCCATTGTTTGGATTTGTGAAATTCCATCAGCAGCTCCTGATTTAATTTAATGAAGAACTGATTGAGTCAAACCAGGTTTCTAATAGTAATTACAAGTAATACTAGACTTCCACAAGAAACACATTAATATAGTGCACCTAAAATCACTATTTATTGTTTAATGTTATTTGAATATTTACTTGTGAAAAAAAAGACTCTAAACAGTTTTAAAATCTTATTTTTGCAGGTGCCTAAGACTGTATCTGTAGCTGTATTACTGTAATAACTGTAAGAGATCAAATAATAAGATAAGTATAAGATAAGCCCCTTAAACTCACTGTTACTTACTCACGGTGACAGTGTCATTGACTTTAAAGCTGCACAAGACCTGATTGATGTTTCTAGCATACAAAAATCCATTTCCCCTCACAACCACTTGGAAGGAATCTGCAAGAAATACACACCGGAAACGTTTAAAATAAACCTTTTAAATGCCACTCTTCTGTAAATACACATCCCCACAATCATTTGATTTCTTAAGAGAAAAAATGTAAATATTGAATATGGAAAAATACTATTCATTCTGAATATTTAACATTTATGTTTACATTTAAATTCCACTGGCCTGTAAAAAGCCAATGCCAGTTCTCTTGCAGATCTTTCTTGTGTGTAGACCTTTTAGAAAAAGCCATGCACTGTGAAATACTAAAGTGTGCATGGCCAGAGGGCTGGTAACCATGCTTCTCTGTTCCATCTCTAACCTTTCAGGAACACTCAATTCAACCAGAGAAAAAAAACAGCATATGCTTCAGTGGTGCTAATAATAAAAGTGATGCGGTTCTCAAATCTCTGGGAGTCCTTTGGCTGGGGGCTGGCTGTGCTGGCGGTTGGCAAAGCTGACTGGCTGACCTTTGCGCTTCCTCAGGCAGAGTTGGAGACCTACTGACGGCTACTAAGGAGCATATGTTAGAGAGAAAAACACGCTCGCTTAAAACCTGTCTGAGTGGGTGTCAGAGGACAGAGAGTGAATGTGACCTTGCTTATGGCACTGGGTGCATGCATGCATGCGCATGGGAAGAAGAAAAAAATGTAAAAGTAGAATCTTTCAAAGAGGATTCTTTACTAAGTTTGCTTTTCAAGAGAATTTTCTGTCTGAATCAGCGTGAAGTCTTAACGCCTTTAAGATTCAATTGTAAAAAGTTCACTGAGTAAAAATCTTCTGCATGCAATGTGCCATCAGGGAAACACTGTGAAATGTAAAGGTCAAGTGAATACCAGCGCTCTAAGAAATAACCTTATGTTAGCTGTCATTTTCTCTCTTCTTGTATCACATTAAATGTCATCATCTGTACTAAAAACTACAACTGATGCCTTTCTGTTTTTGTATAAACAATGATCTTTATCCCCTACTTTCATTGAGCATTAGTATAAATGATATGTGCTAATATTTGTGCTAACACACTAACAACTACAGCTGGATTCAGACCAATAAATGAATGGATATGGAACAGTTTAATTCCTCCATTCATTCTAAAGGGCTCACATAACATAGAGAGTAGCTTGTAAAGTAAAATTTTAAAACCAAAAAATATAGTTATTCTGAAACAAAAGTATCTTCCAGTAATATTGGATAATATGAGGGATGTGATGAGGTAGGATGTTCGAGCTGTTGTCATATTGTTGTCTCTACATTAGTGAAGCAATCTCATATATATCTACATATATTCCACCCTCACCCAACCAAATTAACCTGTCACTACCTTTCTAATTAACCCCATCTGGCATGCAAATGCCTCTCGTCTCTCCGCCAGCCTAGCCAGCCTAATGTGACGTCTGCATGGCTGAAATCATTAATTCCTTTTAATTTCGGAAGGGGGGTGCGCCACGCACGTCCTTTTCTTCCCGTGTTACCGTCAGACATGCGTGTTGGGTTGTGACAGGGTGGTGCGGGGGGGGCGAAAGGTCAGCTATGGGTGGTCGGTGGGCAGCGCTGGCAGCAAGATGGTGGGCAGGGGCTGGTACGCTGCCGGCCCACGCCTTCCACTCCATGCTGAGCTGACGATCTCCATCCACACCTGAGAGTTTGACGGGCCAGTTAGGGAAGGGGTGCCACGTCCAAGCATGGACTTTTCAATCACTGCCAGAGCATGGTTGGGGGAGGGGATTTGGACAGGGGCTGCACCACAAACATGAGCATTAATCAACGCAACGATCGCTGTCACGTCAGATAGTAGACTCTTCTCTCAGTGCGGACAGAGATGGCCTGTTTGCAGGCTGCGTGGCCTGGTCACTTCACATCAGCCTGATCCTCAAGACGCCCAGTCATGACACTGCATCCAAACTGAACAACACTGGGGCCATTGTAAAAAATTACCTTGGAAACACCTCTCAATGCACAATTGTTCAGTGATGAATGTACTATCAGCACAAGCATCTCTGTCTGCATCACCATTTAATTCTACATCATGGTATCTGTTTAATGCCATATTTAGTGTGCAGCTCTGAAATAATACTAGCCTAAGGCAGATTGTTGTTTCCACAAAGAATTCCACGGAAGATTGCATTAATTTATTCCCAATATGTTCCACTAATTATAATGGTCATTATCATGCAGTATTTCCTTAAAGGACTAATTTCATTAATCATCTATGTAAATTTGACTGGTTTGGGGTCATTAACGCAAAATCTGGATTTGTTAAGGTCTAATGGTTAAGGAAAGAAAAAAACTGAAATGACAAGCTCTCTGACTCTAATAAGATAATCTTGTATGATTAAGATAATAATATTGGAATGATTAAACACTCATTTATTTCAATATTTCTAATCACTCACTGATGGCTCCACTATAATAATGTGGCTGAAGAGAAGCTAGTCATCAGTTCATGGCAGTCACAGAATCTGCACTGTTTCCACTTTGCAGCAGAATTGATGTTCCAGAAAGTGACAGAGAACTTATTGTTGGGAATGATCGAGTGATATAAGAGAGCCACGTTTTTTGCCTGGCTGGTTCTTCTTGGCCTAGTTTGCCAGATCCGATCTGTTACAAGGCCATTCGCTGCCGAGTAGCCCCGGTGCAGCCTGGCCTTTAACAGTGAAATGCCCATTTGTTTAATTGACTGCTGCTCGGTGGACAGGCCTGCCACAGTGAGCGCTGGTGTGTAGAGCGCAGAGGATGAATGAGGCTTGACATGACCTTATTAGCATGCACTTACTGCACGAGAGTGCACTTACAGCGCAGTCACTGTGGCAACGTGGCTGAGCAGATTAGCTCTGCCCAGACATGATCAATTTTCATTTTCTTATGAGTGCTCCTGACTGGGCTTAATACACCACAGCAGCCAGACAATTAGCACAGAAATGCACTGTTTGCTCTATTCTCCGCTCACAATCTCAATCCATTCAGACTGTGATTGTGAGTAATAGAGTAATTCAAAGTTTACAAATTCTTCAATCATTTTATAAGCATTACACTTTTATTTTAATCTTGGATATGTGCAAAAAAGCTACAATTAGTAGAAGATCTTACCTCCAGCACAAACACTTGAGGGCTCAGCTGCTAGAATTTCAATGCATGACTTTTTGATGATCTAAAGAAAATAAGCAGAAGTAAAAAACGTACTATATTCTACTGGCCTAGAAAACTCTGAGCTATGAAGATCACAACAGAAACCATGAAGGCAAAACTTACAGAATCGATCATTCCCCTCAGGGCATAGAAACCTCCCACAACCGGAAACACATGCTCAAGAGTATCAGCGATGGTGGCCAGCTATTGAACAGTAGATTGGCATTATTACAAGCTGATTTAGGCCTCACACAAGTATAGAAAATGAAGCATATCCAGTGGTCATTTAAATCATTAGTAGAATGAAATGGCTGTTGAATGGTGTTGTATTTTGCACCTGTGTCTCATTGAAGTCTTTCACGCCCACACAATATACTATAGCACCCAAAGACCTGGCCCTCTGTGCCTGCACACAGAAAACAGTCAACCTCGATAATCCACAATTGCTCGGATGAAGCAAGGCAACAGAGAGAAAAACTGCACACAGCACGGCGCCACTAGCTTGTTTACTTGCCTCTTGCTGGGCTTTGATGAACTGTTGTGTATTTAATTCTCCATCCGTTAAAGCAATGATAACACTGGCTGTCCCTGCAAAGCAAGAATGAGGCAACACAAGCTTAATTTTTCTTGAAATAGCATTTTATTGTGTAAAACACAATTCACTGCATTTCAATGTGACACCTACCATAATTTCCATGATAAATTTGCTCGTTTGCCTGTAATTGAAAAGTACAATTTAATACTACATTTTAGTATATTCAGGTACAATTGAAGGCACAAACAATCACGACTACATACCTTCTCTAATCCAAGATGCATACATGTGTCCCCTCCCGGGATTACTCCATTCAGATTGTTCAGGCCATTAGTAATTTCATCCCTATGCATAAGGATTACATTTAATATTGTAAGATGAGTGTGTAATTTTTAAGCTGCAATGATGATCTAGACAAATCCTACTAGTGGTACAGAGACAGATACTTAAAGTATACAAATATCAAACCTTTTGTCAGTCAGAGGCATGATGGTATTTCCATGTGTGGAGAAGACAATGAATGACATCCTTAGCATTGGGCTGTAACAATAACAATTGTAAGGGAATGTAGTCAGTGACATTACAAAAGGACACTGATGAATAACAGCTCAGCAGAAACATAACAGACCAAAACAAAGCAGAAATTACCTGATGAATTTCTCTGCTAGATGTTCGACAAAAGAGTAGATCTCAGTCCAGTGGTTTTTGACACTTCCAGATCTGCAGTGAAATAAAAGAACAAAAAACTTTCACATTCAAAAGCTGGAAAAACAATCTGAACAATCCTAATTCCTTGCACCAAGTTACATCATAGATTATTATATTTTTCTTGAATAAAATGAGCAAAGAAAATCCTGGACCACCCTGTAAAATGAGCACAGCTCACAAATTAATTACAGGTCTCAAAGCACCCCCAACAAGAGCAAATTGCCTTTGTGCCAGATGATTCTGTCTGTTGCTAACAAGGAGAAAGACCCTCTCCTGCTGGAGCCAGTCATCTGCTTTGGAGCAGATGGCAAGGGCCAAGTGTAACAGGTTGGGATCCAACATAGAGCTGGCATCTACATCGACATCTGAAAAGTTTAGGCCTCATCTCTGACGAATGGAACAGGCATAATGAGTGACGGATGACAGAAACTGATAATGCTGAAGAGTTTACCAGTTAAAAAGACTGAATTGTAATTAATTTAACAGAAAACCAATATGTAAAACGATCATTCATTACATTAACGCCATCCGCCTAACAACAGAGCAAGCTGTGATGCACTGTGTTCTGACACCTTTCTATCATAGCCAAAATGAACTTTTTCAGCAATTTGTACAACAGTTGCTCGTCTGTGTGAGCCATGGGTGCCCAAGACCCTAATTCAGGTTCAGTAGCAGACTTTCAAACTGGTTTTGGTTGGTACTGAACACTACATACTGGCAACTTCCTACAAGATCTGCCGTTTTGGAGATGTTCTAATGTGCTCATTTAACCAGCAAAATTTAGCCCTTGTTTAAGCCACTATTTTTCCAGTTTCCAACACTTCAACTTCAAGAATAATATATCCCACCAACTGACACTGTAATAAGACAATAAATTATTTTCTTAATCTGTTGGATGTTTAAAGTTGTGGCTGATCGGTGCAATCAACGCATAACATCACTGTCAGATTAAAATATATATATATATATATACAATAACTCATGTTTGATGTCATTTTATGCAGCCTGAGACCACAAGAAAACAGGTCTTCTGAGGTGCACTAATATGGTTGTAAATGGTTTAATATGATTTTATTTCACTTCTTACTGTCCCTATGCTGTTTACATTTTGCTTTCATTTGCTTTCATTATGCATTTACGCATTTATACAACTCCTAGCTGTGTTACTTGATATGATACTAACTGTAATGATCAATAAATTATATATGGCATTGTTTTTTTGGTAATAACAGTATTTTTTAAAAATAAATAAAAGAGCAAAAATTGCACTAAAATTTTCAGATGTGATTTTACTCAGAAAGTGATTTCAAAACATAGATGCTTTGAACATAAATTAATTGTTTATGTTATGTGGGATATTTTTTAAGAGCAACATCATATAAGTCAGTATCCAACACTGCGGCTCATCTTGAGTCTATGATAAATAATTAAAAAAAACAAAATAAATATGAAAAAAATGCATTTACTAACTGATTGTCATTTGTACACCCCCCTTATATCATTGGTGTAATTGGTGAGGTAAAACTGTTCATATTTTACTCTTAAATTTCACTTCAACATATTTTACTCTTTCATTTTACATAAACATTAGTTCACAAGCTTAAGATGCCCAAAATGGTTTATTGTATTATATTTTGAAAAGATATGCCAAAATGCATGGGTTCGCTACTCTGGAATCTAGAAAGTGTAATTAAACTATTTAAGAAAGAAATGGGTCAAAATTCACTGGACCAAAGTCCAGGCATACTTTACACTGCTGAAACCAGCAGAAAGTCATGTTCAGTGTTGCCATGGAGGGCACTGTGAGTGCAGAGCGTGTTAGAGCGTGTTTGGCTGTTCACAGCTGCCAGGTGCTCCAAATCTGATGATCAAGAACTGCCCACTTGAACAACACTAAATGTTCTACAGATGAAAGCTGCTGAGAAATCTGCAGTACGCTGTACTGAAGGGTACAAAAATAATCAAAATAACATGGTAGAATAGTATTTAAAGCACTGAGTATATATATGAGGATTTATCACTAAGATATGACAGCTTTATAGGATGATCCCTGTCCTGACTTGTGCCTTATGTTTTGTAGCCTACAACATAAATAATGCTTTTCAAGTGAACATAGCCACTGTTTGGGGAGACGTGGCAACACTGACTGTATTAGGCGCTCTGTCCTGGTACAAACTGCTCAGATCTCAGTCCAGGAAAAAGAATGCCGGGAGCATAAAAAAGAATTTCATATCCACCACTTTCCACTTTTGATGCTCCTGTCCTATTAGATTTTTCATGCACAAAAAAACCCTAACATTCCCCTATTGTGTTTTACCCTGTATATCCTGCATGTTGCCCCAAGAGAGTATCTCCAGTTGGAATAATACATTCTCTATACATAAGGACTGCTCTTTTTTCATGGCTGGATGACTGGAATACCTCAAGTCATTCAGCCTAATTCAATAGGAACTAATCCTTGAGTGGGAACAACAGCTGTTTCTCGAGAGAAAAAGATCTATGTTGCACTTATTTGTAAAACTGACACTGTTTTATATTTTCACTGACATAAAAGGTCATGAAAATGTGGAATTAAAGGTTTTATTTGTGTGCATGGCATTAAGAAAGACCTGAGATGCTCTGAATAGCAGGTCCACTTACTTGTCGAGAACAAAGTACAGGTCGAAGGCACCGTGACAGGACCTCTCCTCCTGTTTATCATAAGACTGGGCTTTGCAGTTTGGAAGACTGAGCATCAGCAAGACCAGCAGAACCACAGCAACACCAAAGTTAACCGGAGCTCGCGCCATCTTTCCCACACACTCTCTCTACACTAAAAAAGACGGCAAAAAGTGAGCTTTCACATAATCCTCCAGTGCATGCAGAAATTTCTGTCAGCACGCATATTCCACGACGTGACACTTATTGGTTTTGTCACAGATTTAAACGCCCGAGTCATGCGAGAGTCCGATTCCAAAACATGGTGAAAGACCCCTCCTCTCCAAAACACACCTGAATTCCGGCAGATCCCGCCTTCTGCGTTCTGATTGGTTGATAGTGTGTAATTTCCTGCGCTTTGATTGGTTAGTAGCATCCAAACAGTGCACACGGGCTGAGCGTGAGAATGAACGGACAAATATACTATTTGCACAAAAGTATTGGGACACACTTGTTTTCAAGGCTTTGGGCTAGGCCCCTTCCTGTGAAGCGCAATCTTAATGCATCAGCATACCAAAACATTCTGGACAACGCCGCGATTCCAACTTTGTGGACACAGTTTGGGGAAGAACCGTTTCTGTTCCAGCATAACTGTGCTCCAGTGCACAACTTGTCTGGCCCGCACAGAGCCCTGACCTCGACCCCATCCAACAACTTTAGGATGAAGTGGAACGGATGGATCACCTCATGATTGCTCTACAAACGATGTGGAAAGCCTTCCAAGAAGAGTGGAAGCTGTTATAGATGCAAAGCGGGGGACCAACTCCATATTAAAGTCTATGTATTTGAATCCCTGATGGTGTGATGGACAGGCGTCCCAATACTTGTGTCCATGTAGTGTATCAGCGAACGAATTAGGGAATGGGGCGTGGCTTGACGGAAATTGAGTGGGAAACAAACGACGCGACAGCCACAGGACCCCGACGGTGCAGAGCCAAGATAATGCGGAGACCTCCCTTTTCCGGGAGAAAGTGGTCTTCTGATCTCTTTCAAGCGATTGATTTTTATCAGAGTGACTGAACTGAAGGGCATGTGTCACGTCGTTAAAATAAGAGTTAGAAATAACACAAACTATGTGGATGAGATTAAAAAATTAAATTATTTCTTCACCCGTTTAATTTCAAGAACGAGCAGAGTGTATTGATTCTGTATTTTTTCACCATCCTTGCACACAGTGCAGACTATAATCAACGATTTGTTTTCTTAATGTTACCAGAGCCATGAAAATATTATTATTTAAAAAAATCACTTTGTGTACAAGAAAAAGGGCGTATGATCGGACAAAGTTGTCTCTATTTTAACGCAATGTCAGCTACTTTATTATATATGATGATAATATTCATCATCAGCAGCAGCAGCATCACCGTAAAGACAATAAATAATGTGTGTGTGTG
>JBBPDB010000146.1:14846603-14863034 GCA_037974465.1 Brachypetersius altus
ACACACACACACACACACACACACACACACACACACACACACACACACACACACACACACACACACACACTCTATCTCTCACACACACCGCCTGCTTGGAGAACGCGTCGAGCTGTAAGTGGATTCTCGTGCACTGTTGATGTTTTGCTGCATGATAATCATTCGAGATGATCAGTGTTTAGCATGCAGGCGTGAATATACCTTTATGGATATTAGAAATATGAAACAGTCTTAAATGAGCTATTACGGGACCCATCTGCATTCAGAGGTTCAGGAAAGAACAGACATAATTAAATTCAACGGCTAATATGAGGCACATTAGAGCGCAGTTGCTATCAATTATTATTTTTGCGAAGGTGTTAAGTTTATTACTTAGGTTAAAATAGCGCATATTCATAGGATCCACAGTAACAGGTCTAAGAATGTGTCATGCTGCTTGTAGTAACTGTTAATCTTTGACTTTTACTTCTCAGGACTTGGTCATGGAGCATACCTTCACGTCGCGCTCTCTGTGGAATAACGACAGTAAATTTCTCCATCACTCCACTGACCTGTTCACCAGCGTCCAAGTCACCCAGGACATCCCGCCTGGAGCGTCTTTCGGACCGTGCCTTCTCCAAAACACATTCTACGATACTATAGCTTTCATTGCCCTAAAGTCATTTGATAAGAGGGAGAAATCCTATGTGTTTAGGGTGAGTTGTAATTCATCCATGCTATGCGATTATAGACATATAAGTGTATGTGTGTTTGTGTATAAATATACATACACACACATACACACGCATATATATATATATATATATATATATATATATATATATATATATGCGTGTGTGTGTGTGTGTGTGTGTGACGCGTGTACAACACGGGCAAATTCATCTTTCCGCATGCGTAATAGGCGCAATCTCTGCAGAAATCTGACGGACATGTGCTGCATCAACAGGTAGATCCTGAGGCTATGAGGTCCTCCCCGTTGGTGGTGCCGTGGCTGAGGCTGGTCCAGGCTGCGATGAACACTGCCGAGCAAAACACAGAGGCTTTCCTGAAAGCAGGGCAGCTGTATTTTCGGACCACTCGCCCCGTGAGGAGAGGAGAGGAGCTGTTCGTCTGGTATAATGAGGAGCTCTCTCATCTTCTAGGACTGAGCGAAATCAAGCCACCAGCAGGCGCAGACGGTGAGAAATTACGACCATGCTTTTAACCAGTTGAATTCTACTAATAGACTGGTATCATCTATTGTCACTGATTGTCACTCATTTTTTAAGAGTGGGTCTTAGCAGCATCCCTACCCACGGGGCTCCCTGCAGTGTCCAGCTCAGTCGTGCCATAAATGTAAATATTCGAGACCGAAGATGATCTCCCACAGTCTGACTAAACATTATTTATTTATGTTTACTACTGACAGTCCACAGTGGTCATTAACAGCATCCGACAAGATTGAAACTAAAATATCATGCACTGGAGCTCAGGCAGTGAGATTTGTCAAAGGTTTCTCCATAAAGAAGCTGTTTCTGTTTAATAATAATTCTTTCCTTTTTTGCGCATCCTTCATGTTATATAGGCCAGTAACACTGCAATTAAGCATTTACTGTGAAAGACATTCACAGTGTCACATTTTTAATGCTTCTCTCTCTTCCTCTGTGTGTGTGTGTACAGGCCTGTCCTGTGGGAGGTGTGGTCTGGCCTTCAGGAATGAAAACCCATTCCTTGCACACTGTCGCTTCCTGTGCTCTCAGGTCAGGCCAGCCACGGTGCGCGTGGACGCAGAGCAGAAGCGCCAGCATCGGGTCACCACCGACTTCCACAACATCGCCCGAGACCTGGAGCACTTGGAGCAGAAGAGGGCAGAGAAACGGAGACATGACGAAGCCCCCAGTCCACCCAGCAGAAAAACAGTGTTACTGGAGAAGACCAACATCGACCACAACGGTGTTACACCTGGGCACAAAGACTACACACCCAGCCACAAAGACTACACACCCAGCCACTGTCCTGCAGAGCCCATCGAGAAATCCTCCGGCCTTAGACACACTTCTGAGATAAAGGGCAGCAAAAACAGTGCATTTGCGGAGATTAAGAAAGTGACAGAGCCAAAAGGTTATCATTCCTTGTCTGTGGAGGTTAGGAGAGAACATCCATCTATTTCCAGTTACCACACAGAGCTGGGGGTCGGGGTCGAGGCGGCCCTTCAGTCAGACTCAAGCGCCTTCACCTTCGTGCTGCCTGGTGGTGCGCATGTGCAGCAAAAGAGCGCCTTCTTCAAACCTGAGAAGCGCTCTGTGAGTGCCGAGGGTCCAGGTCCTCTGCTCTGTAACCCACGTGAACTGCTGGACGAACCTAAGTCCAACATGGGCTATAGGAACCTCTTGGCCTCTCACTTGTTCCAGGCTGACCCTGCTGGCGTCCAGTCGCTGGCGGCCGCTCCGCTTCTGTATGCACCGGAGCAGTGGGGCGGCGGGGTGGGCGGACAGCTACGCACTGCTGCATCCCTCACCGTCCTGCCTGCCACCTTTGGCTCACTGCAGGGCGTCTCCGTGCAGAACTGGTGTGCCAAGTGCAACCTTTCCTTCCGCATGACCTCAGACCTGGTGCTGCACATGAGGAGCCACCACAAGAAGGAGTTTGCTGCAGAGTCCCAGGCACGCAGGAGGAGGGAGGAGAAGCTCACATGCCCCATCTGCCATGAATACTTTCGCGAGCGTCATCACCTCTCGCGACACATGACTTCTCACAACTGAGGGAATAGTGTGGCTGACATGCATCAAAGGTTTTTCATCCTTGTTGAGAAAAAAAATGTACTGTTGAGGGTCTAGGAGAAGCTGTTTATCTGTTAAGAATGGCAGACAGTAATTAAAGAACCAAGGCAAAATAGGCCTACAGAGATAAAATAAGCACTTTTACAGGGGGGCTTTTGGTGTGACAGCCTACAGTTTATTCCCTCTTGTGGTCATAACCCAGATTACTTGATCAGGCCTGAAAGGCCACTTTGGTTAGGACAGATAAGTGTTTCCCAGTCCTGAGGGTCCCAGACTATCTCTGTTTTAACATGGCTACTTCAACTCAGGACAGGGTTGTTAATGAGCTGAACAGAGTTGGAAGCAGGGTGGAACATTAAATGTGCAGGGCAGTGGACTCCTAGGACCAGGGATTCAAAAACACTGAGCATTTAAGAAGACTTTACTTATATAAGAATACATTACTGGTTCTACACTGTAGCCTACAGTAAACTTGTAAACTACAGTAAAGTTGACTAATTAAAATGACCCAGGTTGAAATGAGTAGAACTATTTGTGTTATGAGAACAATGTAAGCTCGTCGTGTTCATGCCAGCTCATAGGATAGTAGCTGCTAGGCTGTTGTTTGGCTAGCTCACCACCAGGATCTTTGGATGTAACAAGTCTGGCTATTTTGATCGTTTGATTCAATTTTATTTACACAAACCTAAACATGTATAGAGACATGTTTACAGAGACAGAGCTGAGATCTACACCACATGGAAAAAAGCATTGGGATGCCTGACCATTACACTAACAGGGGCTTTAATGACATTGCATTCAAATACATTGACTTTAATATGGAGTTGGTTCCCCTTTCCAGATGTAACACATTGGCTTTCCACAAGATTCTATGGGAATCTGTGCACATTCATTCTGTAGAGAATTTTTGTTGGACGAGAATGCCTGGCTCACAATCTTTGTTCGAGGTGTTGGATGGAGTTTAGGTCAGGACTCAAATCAAGTTTTTCCACACCGAACTCGTCCAACCATGTCTTTATGGACCTTGATTTGCTCACTGGCACACAGCCATGCTGGAATAGAAAATGGCCTTCACTAAAATGGGTCTACAGATTTGGAAGCATATCGTCGTCCATAATGTCTTGGTATTAAGTAGCATTAAGATTGTCCTTCACTGGAAGTAAAAGTTGTGTCCCAATACTTTTGTACATATTGTGTATGTTTCCTCGACCTCCAGTGACAGTGAGCCTCCTGTCGATGCAGAGTATCTCCACTAGATGGCCGCCGAGATCTACAGAGGAATCTCAGTGCCCGGATGAACATCCATGGTGTGACTGTATCCAATGTCTAGTTGAATGGTGCCTTATAAATCTCAGGAACAGTAAATGTAAATATTAGAGATGGGAGACATTTCCCAAATATTTAATTAACTTCGCTAACAGCCTGACTAAACCATTTAGTTACTGCTTTTATTACAAAGTTCTTTCAGCGTTTGCTTCTTCACTGAGTGGCCTGCTGTCTCTAACGTTAGCTGCTGCAATACAGTGGAAGTAATCATTTCTTTTAAATGGTTTAGGGCTTGTTCTGTGATAGTTTCATGATCACAATGGCAAAAGACAGATAATATGTATTTATTCGGAAAAAGAATTAGTGACATGTAGCCGTTGTTTCTGGTGATTAAAAATCTTCTGATTGAGATTTCTGTGTGGCATTTATTGTTAGGTGTATCAATATTATAACTAAGTACATAAAGATTTAAGTAACATCACTTTTTAATACAATGAATTAGTGATCAAAATATCTGTTAAAGTCATAAATCTAAAGTCTTTACATCTTTGGTTTTTGTCTTTTGTTTCACCTGAATTGAACAGTATATAATAACTTTATGACTGTCACACTGCACCAGGTGTGACCTGGAGACCCCTTTAAACAATTGAGCAAAATTGTCTGTGTAGGTACTGTACTTAGATTCAGAAAAAAATTGTGGATGTGCATGTTCTGGAGAACAAGACAACATGTTAGTCAATTACATGGCTGACTGTCTAGCAGCTGATTGTGTTCTTTCAGGTGTCATGACTGAGACACTGATGGGGGGCCTCAGAGGTGTGACAGTGAACTGAACAGATGGGCTCGAAGGAACCCCATTAGTCACTCTTAGAGCTGTTCAGTCAAGTGACAGTAAACCCATCCTAAATACATGGGAACATCATTTTATTGTAGTGTTTTTTCCATGCTGCCAGTGCGCATCGTCAATGGCTCTCAAAAGAGTACATTTACATTTACCAGCCGCTTTTATCCAAAGCGACTTCCCTTCCCTAACTACAGGGGCAGTCTCCCTGGAGCAATTTAGGGTTAAGGGTCTTGCTCAGGGACCCAGTGGTGGTGTGCTGAAGGTAGGATTCAAACCCATGACCTCGTGGCAAGTATCCTACCCACTGAGCTACCTCCACCCTGTGAGTACTTTCACAGGGTGTGGGCCCCTCACACATATTCAAATATTCTATAAAAGTGACAGCCAAGTACACTATGGAAAAGAAATTTAAGCTGAATATATAGTTGGACGACTTGATCACTTGTTAGGTTGCAGCAATTAAATGTATATTACAATATATGGATTACAAAAACTATAATGCCTCTCTGTTTCTCTTTGTCTTTCTCCCTCTCTATCTCTCGCTCTATAGTTGAATGTCAAATTGAGCTGCTGACCACTGAATACAGATAAAAAAAAGTCACACACACAGTCCTGTAGAGTGCGCTCTTCACAAAATTTTGAAGTAGAGCCTCAGAATTATCTGCGGATAGGGCAGGCTTCTTCCCATAAATGTACAAATAGGAGGTTATATATGGTCCATTACAGCTATAACTTCTGCCATGTAAAGCACAAATGAAACTAATAGGTTTCTGCTTGTCTCTGCAAATATCCTGAGGCTTTCCCTCACTAAAGCGACAAACCACCTCTGTGGCTGGTAAATGAGGCGAGTCCTGGGTAGCAAGAGAGCCCTCAGAGAGAGTTCATGGGGAAGTTAAACTTTCGACCTCACTGCAAAGTTCTGAAGGGCTATGTGTTGTCATTTTGTAAGCAAAATAGCAGTATAATATTGCCATGAATAATAAGTGGACTGTTTTCAGTAGACTCTAATCACTTGAGGAAGGAGCTGGTTCTGATGTATACAGAAAATCCACTGTCCACTCATAAGGAATTCTTTCTTATGCATTAATTGATTTGCCCTCATTTGGAAAGTTAAATATTGGTTTTCAGTGACTGCATAGTATTTACATAGCAAGGAAGCCTCTGGTGTCCAAGAGTTCTGAAGAGATGTGAATGTTACTAAAGTACTTCCCAGGAGAACTGTGTGCTGGAGATGACCTGTTTGGGAGCGTGTCTAGCTTTGCAACAGGTTTTAGAAGGTAATTATTCCTGGCAACATGTTTTAGAAGGTAATGATTCCTATATATATGCACACACACACACACACACACACACACACACACACACGGAAAAATATATATTTTGATGTTTGGCAACAATTTAATGAGTAAGAGGAAGTGGTTTTGTCAAAAACTGTAGTAACTCACAGCTCATTTAAATGATTCTTAAAAATAAGTTCTTAATGTGATTTTAGGATTAAAATTTTTTAATTAAAAAAATTACCATCTTCTGCCACCCTTTTGCTCTTTCCCACTCCTCCTGTACCACCAAAACCTCTCCTGGGCTATACTGTTCACTTTATTCTCACTGTGGATTACCATCGCATTGCTCTGTTTCAGCCACTCTAATGAATTTAAACCGCTATGAATGTTAAATATCTGATTATAGTATTTTCAGGATTTTTCTTGCTGTCATTGTGCAGAGCTTTATATCTTAAATCCATGTTTCACACCCCCCCTCAAAAGACCTTTGCTTGCTAAACACCCTTTATGTTATACAGAGGTTCTTTAAACTTAGATTCTTCACATTATTATATATTATTTGCAAAAACAGTTTATAGAATCAGCAAATATATTTTTATAAGTGTAAATGATAACAAAAATCAAAGTAACTTGCGAGTAATTGTTCAGAAAGTTATTCGTGCATTTAAAATAGGTTCTTAAACCTAAGTCCTCTATAAACTACCAGTGGTAGAAACAGTGCCATTACATTCTGTGGCTTATGCTACAAGTATTTTTTTAAGATGATTTTTATACCTGTTTAACTTATTTTAGTCTTTTATATATTTTTTTACTGACTTCTACTCTTTATACTTTTGCTCTTTATACTTTTTATGCTTACTTCGTGTCTATAAGGTTTATTAAATGGCCTATGTATTATATATAATGATTTCATGAGTGTTGTGGGTGTCTATCCATTTTTACAGCACAGAACTGTTCAGCATTTAAATGGATCTTTTTCATCCATTCTGTTGCTGCGTCTTGAGTCAAAGACAACTCACAATGAGTGACGTCATTCACTGGGGAAAAAACCGTAACATCCTTTAGCTGGAGTCTGGTCCTTGAAGGTCTGTTGATGTTCAATAGTAGAATTGTGCTTTCTTTCAGGGAGCAACGTATGTTGTCTCTTCAGTGATCTTTTTCAGAAAGGCTTGTTTTATGGGTGCTCAGGTAAATACCAGGACAGCATACAAGTAAAAACAAGACTTTTAGTAACACAGCTTGTATTTTTATTCTACATTTTACTATACATATGGCTAATTCCATTTCATAATTTAACACACACACACATATGTACAAAAATACAGCCTCTAAAATAGATCATAGTGAATTAAAAGTCATCATATGTTTTACATACAGACACATTCACGCCAAATAGTTTATACTTATACTCACTTATTAAATACTATTATGTAGAAATGAATAGAGAGATAAAATAGCAAACATTCCCCATTATCCACCGTGGATGCTTGTATTACGTCTCTAAAGTAAGACAAATTCTTAGAGGATTTAGCGCATCGGTGACCTTGGTGAGTAGTCTACTTATGACACACAATGGCTTGGAAATATTCCAAATATAACTTTTGAATATGAGTAGATTACTGTTCAATGTTTAACAGTCGTGAAACCAAATCCTGGTTTCAAAGCCGCTTTATTAGTTTTGAGACTGAATGGGCAGATAATGTTTAGAGTTCTGCCAGTGCTTTGTAATGCATGCTCCACATGAAAGCTCAGCTGGTTAAGAAGGCTGTAGGTGTATCGAATTTGATACTACTTAAAGTAACTCAAACCAAGTCCTTTGCATACTCAAAACTTATAGCATTAAGAGTGCTACATTATTATTTTCAGTCCAAACATTTACAGGAACCCTTCTTCCATCATGCCTACGTGGTATTTAACAAACCCTTTACTGTTGTACTAATGTTTTTGCGTGTAGCCCAAGAACAATCACTATAACCAAGAACCATCTTAAAATCATGGTTCAAAGTTCATATATACAAAAAAGCAGCAATGCAATGTTTGGTGAACATCTAAACCATGGCTTTAACAAATTTTACACACATGGTTTTTCTCATAGGAACTGTTCAACAAAGTGGAACACATCACAGATTAAAAAAAAAATTAAACACAAAACAAAGCAAGTTTGATTTAGGAGACTGGAAGCTGTAATAATCAGTGTCAGGGAAGGTGAACACCTTAAAACACAACTCTGCAGTGTGCACTGTCCAGTACGTGTGAACTACAGACAATATGCCTCTTCACGTTTGTTCTGGTGTTGTAACCATCTGTCAGTGACCCCCAGCTCTACCGGCAGGCACACGTCTCCACAGACATGTTGGGGTAGATCTTCAGAACAATGTTTTTGGACTCGTCCAAGAACAGGACACTGAGGGGGGTCATATTCTCCGGCACACAGCAGGGCTCAGGGATGCCTGGGATGATCCCGACTGTCTTCACGATGCTCTGGATAGTTGCATGGTTGGAAGGGCGAACAACCTACAAATAAAAACAGATTAACAATGTAAAAAAAAATGAGCAAGTTACTTTTTTACTTTGAAAGTAATTTTACATTGAGTGGAAGACAATTATGCCATATAACTCCCCCCCAACACCCCACTCTGAAGCGCTCCTGGTCTATTTCAAGTAAGAAAAAGAAGAAATCGAGAAAACGTGTCCAAAAACATTTAAAACACCCATTAAGGTTAAAATGATGTGAATGTAATTACACCTAAAGCTTGTGTGCTTCAGTTATGCTGGAACTGAATACCCTCTGAAGGGATTCTTTGTTCAGAGTTCCTGGCTACAAGCGTTTTTCTAAGTCATTTTTAAATACTTCAATATGTCTGAACTATTCCCTCTGACATATGTGAGGTCCTTGTGGCCAGTGTATTGTGGGACTTACTGACCTTAGGTATGGGGAATTCACACGTTCCGGCGCAGTAGTATGCATCAAAGGACTTCGGGGACAAGATCCACTCGCTCCAGCCAATGTCTGCAAAGTCCACCTTCAGGTACCTCCTCGAGCAGCTGCGAGGCTCTTTCCATTGTCTTCTCCGTGCTTTCTTCATGGTTTTCTCATCAAAGCTGAGAACCTGAGACTTGTTCAGGCCATCAGCGTGCTCTTGAACTTTCTTCCTCCGTTCTTTCTTGGAGGGCTTTGGCTTCAGCACTTGATAATTGCTTTCCCACAAATCGTGCTGCTTGAGACTGTCATACTCCACCTCAGGGAGTTCATTGTTCTGGATGGGGTCAGGAAAATACAAGTCCCGCTTGACCCGCATATCAGGTGAAGAGTTTGGAGACTGAGTGGTCTGTTCATCTGCAGGGAAAGGGTCATACCTCTGTAAGCTCATGCCCACACTGTTGGGCTCTGATATGGCAAGGTCATTAGCATATACCAGAATATATGGCAGGCTGGATGCTGAGAGCTGGTCCTGATACCGCTGGTACTTTTCTCCATAGTCAAATTCCAGCATTATAACATGCTGATTCCTAGATCTAGCCTCCTGAATAATGTGAGAAATATCCTTGGTCTGCCATACCCCTCTTCTGTGAGGGTACAAGGTAATGTTCCCAAGCAATGACCCCAGAGAAGAACCAAAGGAAGGACATCGAAAAACTAGACGAAAGGAGGGCAACTGGTGAAGGTTCTGGATGCGACAGGAGGGGTTCTTGAGGCGCTTGCAGAACCAGGACCTCTGACGTGGGCGTTTGTCAAAGAAGAAATGGAGAGTGCTGGTGAGAATCACCTCAGACTCCAGGAGGGAAGTTAGATTCAACTGGTACGAAACTCTCTGCTCCACGTTTTCTGTAGGGAAATGGAGAGCAACTGCTGAGTTTCATATTCATTATGAAAATAGACTTGAACAACAGGCTTTTTGTTCAGTTTGCCCATTTCTGAGGAAGCACAAAGAACTGAGGTGATATGTTACTCCTGGAGCAACTAGAACCATATGGACATGATTATTTACATTTCCTTATGAGCACGCTTAGAATCTCATAATAATGTGATCTCTTTAATAGGCCTGCAGACAAAAAACAGTAAAATAATCCCCTTCTGTTAGACATAATCAACTTTAGAGTCTACACTTATTGAAACAATGACAAGCAAAAAACTTAATTAATGACATCTATTCTGTCTCCTTATCCCTAGAAATGCAATATATCATATGCAGCCTTACACAAAATAAAAAATAATATCCACAGCACAAAAATTACATTTTAAATTACTTTTAATGCACAATTTATATTTATTTGATGGGCTGTATTAGACATATTGGGAAAAAATCAAATGTTGTCATAACTTCTGCCTATAATTTCTGTATATATGTATCAAATATATAAAACAATTATGTATTTGTTTCTGCAAATGGACAGTAATTGCCCATTAACATGTAGAAGATTTTTAATGTAGGGAATGTGTACTTATTTTCACAGGGTGGCCACACACTAAATGTGATTTGTCCTGTCTCCCAGTTTTCATTTAATCAACTGCGATCACACAAGGTGGGGTATGGATACCACCAAGTCTTGGATCAGTATCTTAGCAGATCTTTCTACATACACTGGGCCAACATCAGCAGCTATAGAGAAACTTGTCGGGGTTCCTACTTCTCCATAGCATGTGAGAATCACTGCAGTTTGTGGCACTGTGAACGCATCCTATGCATCAGTCTCAAGATACAAAACAGCACGTTCAATGAAAAGTGAAAAGCTACTCACCAGGCCTGGCTTTAAAACTCCTCACAGTGTTTCCCTCTTTGGGTGCGTGCACTTCTCCGCTGTACTTCTCGTACAGTTTGAACATGTGTTGTGTCACCATGTCAGTGCCATCATCAGCACCATGCGCTGCTCCCACTGCACAACGGAGCGAAGAAACAAACAGGTGCACCAAAAAGACACCTTTTAACCCCATATTAATTAAAAAAACAAAACTCTACCGTAATCAGAAGCCAAATAAACAACCAGTGAAGAGTCTAAACCCTCTAAAGGTCTTTAAAACGTTTAGTATTTTGTCCATCCGCAGTGAACGTATTTCCCATTTACAGTCTCCGTTCTTTTTTCCTTTCTGTCTGTGATGTTTTCGAGGTTTTTTTTAAACTGTCTCCCAAACGCGTGTCCAGCTGTATCTCTGTCAACCTGTTGAATTTGCACTTGTTTCTTCTGAGCGCCACACAGCGTGGGACGGGCCATATTCTACCGGAGGCTGTGACGTCAACAGCCTCTCAGCCAATAGGAGTGGAGATGGATTCAAGGGGCCACAGCACACCCCAGTCTGATGGGCCTCCAGAAGAAACCCTGGCCCACATGTGAAACCTGAAGCTCAATAATGATGATGATCTCAGAGGGTTCCACAGACTGTGGCTTACAGTACTGTTTACATGAAAAAGCCTACAATATCCTTTGTCTTTTGCCAAGTGTGGCTGCATTAGACAGTGATGTCTACGCTTTACACTGACTTATTTGGTGCATAGGATTATATCTTTATATCTGGTCTATATCTTTCTGTTACACTCTTAAAGATAAAGTTCTCCAAATGGAAGCTTGCACTTCTAGTGGAGATTCTTTACAATTCTAAAGATTGTTTACACTTGCGAGCTCAAAATCTCACTCCAAGCATGTTGAATGGTTCTCTAGGTTGCAGAAAGTGGTTCTTCTATGGCTTTGATCCTACTTTTATTTATATGAATGCATGGCAAAATCAAAAGAAGACTAGAGTGAGGACACTCAAATGACTCAAATGACTGCACTTAAAGTTTTAACTCAAGCACATGTGCTACTTAATTTGATGCTGTTTAGTATGTGACACCCCACCAAGGGAATGGCCTCATCACCTCTGGTTTTAATTTATTTATTTCATTTATTTATTTATTTTCTTTTGGGGTGTCTGCAGCGGCAAGCCTACAATGCAGTTCTGTGAAATGCTCTGGGCTCCAGTGGAGAGGCTATAACTAGCCTGGCTGTTTCAGAGGCAGTGCACCATTAAACACCTCCTTTGGCCCTCAGGGACCCCACTGGAGATTCCCTTCCCTTCACACTTGAATGTGCCTTAAATCTGTAGTAAACTCCAGAGACCTTGCCCACTAGGACACTGTTACTGAGTGAATCAGAGAATAAATCATGGAGGGGGAGAGCTAACCCTCTGTCGCTGTATTTCCTCACAGCTTTTTATTGTCGAACTGTGGGTAGCCGAAACCATTAAGCTTCAGAATACTGCAACTCTTTTAAAGACGAAGAAAAAAGAGGACGGGGTGAAGGAATTCAAATGAACTCTGGGTCATGGAAGAGCTTCCATTCCTGAATGTAGCCGATCAGCGGGATCTCTGGTGGTACCTATAAATGTGTTGCCTTGTTTTGGCATGCTGTTCTTTTCTCATTAATGTGAATGGTTTCTCAATTAAGTCTCTTGCCAAGCCGTGATGTTAATAAATAGTTGGCTGAGAAGAAGTCTCAATGGGACTAATGCTCTTAATATGTTTGTTGCTTATTACCAAACAGTTAGTAACCCCATGGTCTTGTAAACTGTTTTATTATTTTTATTTGGACACTGCTCTTATATCCATTCACAGACTTTGTGATGAGCTTGCTGGTAAAGAACCAAATCTATCAGGGGTTCAAATGGAATGAGAATGTTAATATTTACCTCTTATCTAAATTATTTCAATATGGGAAGGAAAATATTTATTTCATTCAAGTGAAGTGAGTTGAGACCTTTGCTCACAAGTGCATTGTTCTGATGAAATCTGTGCTTAATTAGAAAAAGATGACTTTCTTTTGATTTACAACTCTGGTTGCTCAACAAATAATCACATTTGAGAAAGCACAAGACTTAAGTGTGACGTTTGTATCTCCCATCCTGCCTTTTAAGTATTCTTTTATTCGTTTTGTGGTGAACCAATCATAATTAAGAGCATGTTGTTTAGAGAAGGGATTCAGGAGCGAGTGGTGTTGTTAGGCTTGCATGTCTTAGAAACTGAGTTGAGACGTTTGGAATGGTCACTGTGGTTTGCATAGAAATTGTAAAGGGAGTATTCAGTTTTCTGAGGCTTTTATAATGTAGTGTGTTCATAAGACACAAACGTTAGATTTACTATGTGGGAAAGACCACAGCATTTCTATTTTTTTTAACAGCACAACTTTATCGTTAAGATTGTAATAAGCCCTCCGCTATTATTATTGAAAGAACATGGCTTATATAGATTAATGTGTCTTCTCATACAGGGATGTTCTTTTTCATACATAGTTCAGAACAAGCATATCTTTATTGCAGTTATTTAGAATCAAGTTGGGCAATGATTCTCTTCTTCATTAAATGCTCAAATTACACAACATAGACAAACTAAATATACTAATTGAACACCAGACTCATTTCAGAATCATGGGCATTAACATGCAGTTGCTACAAATTTGAAAGCTATTAATTGTCTAAACTGTGTGTGTTTGTTGCAACATTAACATTATTTTTCACTCGAAAGGGCCTACCTAAACCTTGGATAACAGCCCCAGACCATTATATCTCCTCCACCAAACTTTACTATGCACTATGCATTACAAAAAGGAACTTTCTACAGGTATCTGTTAAACCCAGATTCATCTATGAGACTACTAGAAAGAGATACATGGCTTGCGTTACACCAGCGATTCTCAACCTGTGTGTCATAACCCACATTTGAATAATTCAAGTTCTGAAAGGGTCGTGAGGTAGAGCTGGAAATTTGAGCATTTTAAACCAGCAAGCTCCTAGACTGACCCACAATCAGATTTCCCAGCTCCTATCCTTGAATAAATCTATATGAACAGGTTTTAGGTCTGCAACTGCTTTGTGCAAAATGAGTGTACATTCAACCAATCAAAGAAGCTAAACCAAAGATACTTAATTTAAAATTCACTGGAAGATTTGTGTGATGTTGCAGATTGTACTTGATCATAGCATTCCCGTCAACAAAATTAGCTAGCTTAAATACGGACACATTTGTAAAATCTACTAGACCAGGCAGCGCACCAGATTTTCTCAAGTAACGATTTGCCTACAGAGTTAAACATGGTGGGAAAAAGTCATTCTGTGTCCTGTGCAATTAAATATTTGCTAACAGAAGCATGAAGTCTTCAAGGTCATAGAGGCATTTAGAAACAAAACATATCAGCTACAAAGATAATCTTCTGGACTTTCTAAACATAAAAGCCAAAATCTTAAAGCCTCCCAAACTACTTTTGAATGAACATGCAAAGTACAAGAGAAGGTATGTGCTTCTTGTCTCCTTTTCCATATAATTGTGAAGTGTAAAAAGCCCACCCTGTTGCAGAGGAACTTTTTATAAACATGTCGTAAGCTAAAAAATTAAAGTTCTTGTCAAAATATACAGTTCATCTGATGATCTATGACATTAAGCGCCAGATCCACTGATATGGCTGATCTTGCAATTTTGCTGGTTTAGGTGCAGTTTGTAGGTGCTCATTTCCTGAAATCTTCTACTGCAGCAGATATTTTTTTCTGCATTAGACATTGTTTTAAATTCAGAGCACTGAGCTGGACAAACTGCCTTTACAACAGACAAATCAACTTCTATTATGGTGAAGACGAGAATATAAGGTGTACTGTGCCCACTTTGTAGTGTGGAAGAAGAACTCAGACGTGATAGACACGAAAGAGCAGGTAAGCCACGCAGTTAATCTCAGAACGCTCCCAAGGGAGTTAGAATTCACACCAAGATGAACTTGCGTTCTGAACACACACACAGACAGGTAATAAACGGACTCCAAGGAGTCAGAGTTCTCATGGTACCGGAGGGAGTAGATGAGTCGAGATGGCAGGGCGACATGTAGCATGGATGAGATCCAATGTCAGTGTGCAGGTGTACACTTATTTCCTGTTTATATACCTGTCGTGACATCATCTCCGAGACCTCGTGACGTCACGCGACCTGGTGCGTGTGACACAAATGGAAGGGGGTTATCATGGAAAATGATTTTTGGAGCGGCTACATGTTTTGTGGTGGTAAATTTAGTTGGGGAATGGGGTGGCATGCATTGCAGTTGTTTGTTGTACACTGCTATACCTTCACCCTCTGTGTGGGGGTCTCAACTGCCAGAGTGGAGGTCCCAAAATTTCAGGGATATACCAACATTTCAGTCTTCATAAAAGTGTTTTTGGGAGCAATTTTAGATTTTTCTATTGTGGCAGCAGTTCCCATTCACTACTTAGTTCTCTCACTATCTCACAATTCGTCCAATTCCAGAGGGGTGAAGGCTAGAACAGCTGTGTCATGTGAAGCACCATTGAGTCTTTTCATCCCTGGACAGCTCAACAAGCTTAAAAGCGAACTCTGACAATTTTTACTTCAGCTAACAGATGCCTTTTATCACGCGAAGTGATGGGCTTGAAAGAATGGCCATCGTTCAATAGTGCAAGGCCAATGATATCTCTAGGACTGTCATGGCTGTGGCATCACAAGGGATTGAACACATGTTCTACTGACAAAAATTAGACAGTTGCACCACCCAAATGTAAGTTTAATTCCATGTAAAATTCCAACGTCCAGCTCGATATGCAGAAGTCAACAAAGCAGCAGAAGCTGAGAGTAAACATCCTGCCAGCATGCTGACACAATCTGGAGCCACAGAAACAAAATCACACTCAAAGTAAAAAGCAAAAATGGTGCAATTAATCACATTGGATGAAAAACTCTTTTTTTTGTTAAGTAAGTTTGACTTTGAGTCATATACTAGAGCCTACATGTGGAAATAATTTTAGTACTTTTTTATGCAAACTGTTTTGTTTCTCCACAGCGTGTCCAAAATTTCAGTTTCAGTTTTAAATTCTGTGTGTGATTACTATATTGTATAGCCGTAATGAGTGGGCATGTGAGTCAGGAATGTGTTTAGTTTGAAATGCGTTTGCAGATTTATGGCTGCACCCACAGTCATCTCCTGCTTTTGTTTTTCCAGCTCTGTCTGTTTACAATAATTGATGCTCACATGTGCATTCATGAACTCGCCTTGTGTTTCAGATTTTTTGAGGAGCATCCATAAACTCGTGTGTCAGCGAGTTCATTGCTGCATGTGCACGAGTGTATTAGATGTAGTAGTTGTGCATTTGAATGGACATGATCGATAACTCTCATTGCTGTTAGTGTGGGACTCACTGCCTCGCATTAAAAATTAATGTGTGTGTGTGTGTCCATGTGTGCGTGTGTGTGTGTGTGTGTGTGTGTGTGTGTGTGTGTGTGTGTGTGTGTGTGTGTGTGTGTGTGCGTGTGTGTGTGTG
>JBBPDB010000146.1:14863134-14894658 GCA_037974465.1 Brachypetersius altus
GCTGGGAAACGGTCAACTGACAGGGGGTCTGGACCAGAGAAACAAGTGGTCCCCCCCCCCCCCCCCCCTTTTCACTTGGTCACTCCGTTTCCTGACCTGAGAGGACAGACGGCCCTATGGTGGTTGTGGGAGGCACAATAGGCACAGAGCCCCTCGCGAAAGCGTTTCTCCTTTTCAGCTCCTAGGGAGTGGGCCTCTGAGGCGGGTGGTGGGGCCCGGTGAGCCGGTGCAGACGGGACAATTAATGCTGGTTCGAGCGCGCGCCAGTCTTTGGCAAGCCAGCCAGACGGAGCTCAACATGGAGGCACATTTGAATTAGCCCCTCGTGAGCTTGCCGAAGGTGGTATAATCGGGAATCAACCACCACCTCGCTCTCAGGATGCTGGAATGCGGACTTCAGCTGCTTGGTGAACTCAGCGTACAGGTGGGCAGTGTCGCTGTTAGAGAGAAGAACCGCTGCAGCCCACTCTGCTGCCTGCCCGGTAAGGAGGGAGGTGAAGAGAGCGATCCTGCCGTGATCCGAAGGGTAGCATTGTGCCTGAAATTCAAACAGCAGGTTGAGGTTGGTTAGGAAAACCTCCACATTCCCGTCCTTACCATTCCACTTATCCGGAATGGCAGACTTGGGAAGGGGAGCCACGGCAGGAGCTGGCAGAGCAGGTGGAGGTGGAGAGACAGCCTGTGGAGGGACCTGTGATGCAGCGGTCAGCTGTTGTAGCGTCTGTTGCAGGGCAACGACCTCAGCACGAAGACCAGCGGTCTCCATACGGAGGTTCGCTACCTCCTGCTTCAGGGTCGCTATTTTAGCCATGTGCTGAGTCACGGTTTCACACAGGTGATGTTTCTCCTCTGGGAAGAAATCATGCTACAGGGGAAAGTATTATCCTGAGTTTACAAGCTCAGAAGGGAGTTGGCAGCCTTTCTTATGGATAGGAAGTCAGATCTAGCAGAACATTTTAATGATGTCCTGAGGATTCCTCTTCTTTCTTCTCTTGCAGACATTTTTGATTACTTGAATCCATCATTACAAGGGAGGGAACACAACTGATTTAAGCAAAATCAATCCCTTCATGGGCCTTGGCCATATTGAAAAACTGCAAGAATGTTTTTCCTCATCTGAGGAAGAAGCTGAACTGCTCAAGTTATTATGTGATTCAAAAGAAGCTCTCAGATTTGAGTCTCCTTCACTTTTGGTACAGCATTGCATGTGGGTATCCTGCTCTTGCTAATCATGCAATCAGAGTAGTTTTGCTTTCAGCACCACATATTAATGCATGTCAGGCTTCTCTGCTCTCAGACCTCTAAAGAACAAAAGCAGAATCAAATTGAATGTTGAACATGACCTCTGGTTTGTCTTCTGTTACCCCGAAATTTGACTGGTTATACAAAGGAGGCAGCTCCATGGTTCTCATTACGACAACGTGCATCATAAAATGAAAGTTGATATTCCATTATTATTTTACTTCATCCATGTAAATCCATTTTCTAAATGTTAGAACGGCTTATGTCATATATAAACATTTGTTTTCAATTGTCAAATTGTAGTAAACATGATGTTAATTCAGACCTATACTTGATATAGGGTCATGACTAAGCTGGTATTCTCATTTCAGCTGACACTTGTCATTGCCTTTAGTGTTCTTAGGGTTATGTGCAGCTGCTCGGCCATGGCAGCCCATTTCATGAAGCTCCCAACTCATTGATCTTGTGCTGATATTGTGTCTAGAGGCAGTTTGGAACTGTGTAGTGATGCAGCAGAGGAAAGTCGATTTTTATGTGCTGCTACAATTTTTTCATGGTCTACTGCTTTGTGACAGAGCTGTTGATACTCTAAACACTTCCATTCTACAGTAACCTCACAGTGACTGTGCACTTGACATCTTGACAGTGCTGGTTCATATGGTTATGTGCTAGATTTTACATATGAGTTATCAATTGGAGTACTTGAAACACCTGAATTCAATAATAAAGGTCAACAAAAAATTGTTTTGTAATCATCAGAAACTACAAGACAATTTTCATGCTGTTTTCAGATCTGCTTTTGTATTTTTTCTGTCTCATCAACTTTTTGAATTATGAGCAATATTAGATTTGCAATAGACTTGCATGCATTTTTTATTAAATCGCAGGTACCAATCAAATAACTGTTTCAATATTTTTAGTGTGAAGTCAGAGAGGCCACACTGTGGCATAGATATAATGATCAGTGTCACTCAGCTACCACTGTTTCTTCAAAAATGCTCAGCATATGATTATTATATGCTAATTATATAAACTATCCTGCAATATAGGACTTGCTGCATCACAAAAACTGCACGTATGGGAAAAAACAAACACAGATTTGAAATCAGCATGAAAAACACTACAAAACCCACATAAATTTATCTCTGATGATCTTGACCCATTGACCTACGTCATTAAAAGGGGCGTTCAGGTACTTTTGGCCCTATAGTGTGTGGCTACAGGCTTACATATGATCTACCCATTAAAGATATTTGCAGTGAATTAACCAGAATCAGGAAACATTATTTTAGAGTAACCAATTATGAACGTTGTTTAATTGGTTACTAATATTTAAAAATATTACAGAAATCATGTTAAATCTGCTTTAGCCTCTCAATACATTTGGTAAATCTTGTTTGTCACACATTTCTGATGTTTCTTTAAGTGAGCCCAGCAAGTACGCTGTTGTTCTTGATAATGAAATGGTTTCCACGAAAAAGTTTCATGGCCCTGCACATTGAGCATGGCACTGGTGCAAATATATATTAAATAGCCATCTATAACTGTCAGAAACTGCAACCCATTTCTAAAAAGGAGCAAGTAAATTATTGGCTGCCCCTTCTGTTTGTCTTTGCCCTTCCCAGTTTGTATTGGCTATATGGCAATGTGAGGAAAACTCAATTAGCCCTGCAGCTCTTTACTCTATCCGGCTGTTCATAAATCACTTCATTCTCAAAATGCTGGGCTTTTTAGACCGTCATGTAATCAGTGGAACAGTCATTTAAACTGCTACACTAAATGTACGCCTGAATAGCTGTGTGTGCCGCTCTTGTTTTGCCCTCCAAATAGTGTGTTCAGCAAAATGGTGTAAAGTGACTTTTGATGGATGGTAATTCTGCATCACTGTTACACATATCTGGATTTGTCATCCTATAAAAAGTTGATCTGAAATGCAGTGCAAAGCTGTGTCACTTAAAGGGTTGTTGAAAAATGGCAGGGTATGTTTTACAGTCTTGTCTTCTTTTATACATCTTAATACATGAGAAGCAGGCTGTTATAAGTATCAACTTGTTTATCATTTACTTAAAGGAATAGTTTGACAAAAAAAGTTTTCCCTTTTAGTCATTGTCAACATTTTTGATGTTTAAATTTTGCTTCTCTAGTTTAAACTTGAAGCTACGCGATCAGTGTTATTTACGTAAATACCAGTTACAGTCCACTGATGTTGTATACAATGACTCTAAGCAGTGCTGTTTTTTTTACATTTTTAATTTTTTAAATCATTGTGTATGACTTGTATCCTAAACCACAAACCACATAAGTCTAATGACCTTACTGAAGAGCTGGATGTGGGTTAGGAGAAGTTTTGTAATGTATTTATTGCATTTATGTCATGAGAAGTTTGAATGCTTTGAAGATATTAACTTTTGCTACTTATCTGATGTACATTATTAATTTCTTTTGACTGACTGGTTGCTCAACAAATAATCACATTTGTTGTTTAAGTAGATGTTTAAAGTGTGACGTTTGTGTCTCCCACTTATTTGCTATGTGGTGAACTATTTACAACATATTGTATTGAAGAGAATTAGTGAGTGGTGTTGTGAGGCTTGCCTGTCTCAAAAGCTGTGTTGAGATCTTTGGAATGGACATTGTGGTTTGCACAGAAATTCTGTAAGAAGTATTCATTAGTTTGTAATGAATACATATGTGTAATGAACGTAATGTGTCCATAAAACACAAATGTCAAATTTACTATGTGGTAAAGACCATAGTATTTCTATGTTTTTAATGAAACTTTATCGTTACTCAAACTCTAGATCAGTAGGTACAGATGTGTTCTCTCCAGACCTGGAGTTGCCTACAATCCAAAAACACATACACAACTCTGCTGACTTTAATAAAGAGCTGGATGTGGATTAAAAGAAGTTTATGGGTCATATGTAAAGAAAAGATCTCATACACCTTTAACTTCCAGTATTTTTTAGCAACATTAGTTTTGTAGCTACAGTTCTAAGCTAATGAAGCAAAAGTTGGACTCCAAACATATCTTGGCTAATCATCTACATCTGAGGTAAGTGGAAGTTGTGTACATATATATATTTTTGCCAAACTATTCCTTTAATTCTGATTTAAAATGTTTAGTTTGGTCCCAGAGCTTTTTTTTTTCTAAAAAACTTTGGAAACCATTGAGCGTGCTTGTACTAATTGGGGGAAAAAGAAAAAAAAAACCAAAAAAACAAAACAAAACAAAACAAAACAAAACAAAAAAAAAAAAATATATATATATATATATATACACATATATTAAAGGTAATTGCAAAATGGTTTCTTCTGTCCTCCTTGTGATGAAACAATGCATTTATCCTCTCGTCTTTTATTCTTTTATAAATTACAGCATGAAAAAGATAAGTTTCAGCACAGACTGGCAAACCTCTGATCCAAAATGGGACTGTATGCCTGTGATGTGCCCAGGATCCCGGTGAGAGATCTGTTAACATGGTCACTTCCCTCCTGTCTGTCCCGTCCAGGCCAGTGGCACAGCAGCAGAAGGGATGAGATAATTTGGCTGTGCAGGGGAGATGCAGTGTGGCCCATTGTCCTGGTCCTGAAGTAATAAAACTCTGCTGCGTTGTGCCTAACATGATTTCACCCCTCGCGACTGTGATCACTGGGCTTCCTGCACCAGCCTGGCTTTGATCTTTGGCTCCCTGTCAATCAGAATTAGTTATCCTTCAATACCGACCCCTCCTCGCTCCGTGTAGAGTCCGTCCTCAGAACAAACCCTGCTTTGTGTTTGCTGAATGTCTTCATGAAAGAAGCCGCACCATGACGTTGGTATTTCTCGGCAGCCATATGTCAGTTTTGCTCATCTGCAAGCCAAATCTTTCAGTGCCATTAAAGATATGCAGCCTAGTGCTTGCTGCAGTTCTATATGTCTGTGAGTGTCACAGAAAGTAGGGGTTGCTGAACAGATGCATGGGATTCTGGTGGCGGCAGTAGACTGGAGACGGAGATGATGATGATGATGATGATGACGACTCTGTGACAAGCTGACACACTGAATGAGGTAAATGACAGCTAAGTCATTTTGTCTCTGACCCCTAGGCTCCACTTGGCAGGAAACGTCAGACAAAAGACCATACATTCATGTAATGGTTCCAAATCCAACTGATGTTTATATCAAGAACATTTTGTTATTTAGGATGCTTACATGAACAAATTAGTACATTTTCATATGCTATTTATGTTAAGTGTTCCTCAGTTGCATAAGCATGCCCTAAACCTTTTTTGTCCTGACAAAGCCTCCCTTTGCAGCAAAATCAAAAATTCACAGTGTTGCAACTAAATTAATCAATGACATTTAAAGAGGGAATATTGTTTTTGCCTTAGGCTGTTGTAAGTGCCAAAAAAAGATGTCATAGTTCTCCAACTCTGCACTACCATCTATTATTTTGTCTACATCAAATGCTAGTTGCCTTTCATTAATGGTGCATATGCTGGAGATTGAGTTTAGATAGAAATATTTGTGTTAAGGTCTGTAGAGGTTGGTAAAAACCATTCAGTCATAAAGATACTTGATCCCACTTCTCCCACTGTTTCAGAGGAAGCCCATTCATTTCACATCATGTCTTGCGAATCAGAGTGAGAGAGTTAAGTGGAGCTGGAGGTTCCATTTACAAGCCAATCAAAGCATAAAGGATTTTTGTAAGCACGATTACTGCCGATGTCTGCATATTATATACGCTGAAGAGAAAAACAAAATAAAAAAATCTAATTTGAAGTTTCTGCTGTTTTAACAAGTTTGGGAATGTTTTAGGTTTAACGCATATTTAGGGTAAGCTGAAAAATTGGCTTTGGTCGCGAGCAACACAATTCATGCAGTTAAACAAACACATGAGTTAGACAAACAAGCATCATTCAAAGATTTTACACACAAATACATTAAGTTAAATATATGACTGTCCAACAGTCATATATTTAACTTAATGGAAAATACAATGAAAATAGAAGATAGCGTACTGTAAAGGCCTATAAGTGGAATGAACATCATTATAAAGTAGCAGACTAGGAACTGAGAAATAATGTATCAATAATACATTAGGCTATTGTACTAGATTAACAAAACGAAAGCCAGGCCTAACCCTTTACTAATGTGTTTGAAGCCTGCACCTTCCTTTCAGTGCACTCAAAGGAGAACACTGCAAAGAACACTTAATGGATACATGCTTGACTATGAAAATATGGTGTGTTCTCAGGAACTGCCAGTCTCAGAAGCCAGCAGTTCTAGCTGTTGCTTTTTTTACTGACTAAAAGTGTATATATTGAGTGATATGAAGAATCTGATGCAATTTCTCCACAATAAGTGGCTACTTCTGCACTTTTCGACTCAGGCTTCATGCAGAATGACTTTACTATGACTTTACTCCCTGCGCACCTTTTCAGTTTGCCTGTAATTTGTGAAAGGCAGACAGCAAAACAGACCACATTAAAGAATCTCCTCTTGACGGTGACATGATAACAGTCTCAGCTGTTTAAGTTTGTGTGGCATCCCACTCCCTAAGCAGCACATCAAAACAAGCTTGCCATCAAAAAAGCATCCCTGGGAAAAACACCACAAACGATGTCTGATCATACCCTGTGCATAGACCAAGATTACTTTGCTAACCGATCTCAACCTCTAACGTCTAGACACATTCAACACGTCCCTTTACCTGTCTTGTTTTTTAGTAGGGCCGTTTGAAAACCTCGCCAGTAAAAATACATAGACGGCCAGAGTTACAGAGAGGGAAAGTAAAGGTAATGCTACCTTTGGGTATTCAGATTCATTGAGTCTGTAAAATATAGGCTGCCACGAGAAGCGTCATAGCAGGAGATAAATCTGATTAGTGCTATCATGGGGATAAAGCAATACAAGCAGGACCTTAGACCTTTTTTGTTTTTTTTTTTACCAGTCCCACAATATGTAATTTACAGCTGTATAATGTATGCCGGTGTATCCCTTTTTATTATTGTACATCCGATACATATTCACAAGCTTCTGCATGTCAGGGGAGATCGCATTTTATGTACTTGAACACCACGGATGATGGCTCTAACAGAGAGAGAAGACAATTGTGGCCCTGAAAGACATGCATTATAAAGCGGTCCTAGCACAGTTCATGCTGCAATGATATCTGTCAAAGGGGTCTCCAAAGGGGGGTTATGGTGGCCTCCCTCTAAGCAATGAAAATAACAGACCGGAAAAAGAGTGCTCATTTGTTTCAAAGGGGAACATAATGAAAGCCTTTTTTATTTGTGATAAATCTGCAGATCTGTGATAGGAGTCGTGTTTTTTGAGGAAGAGTGGGATGAGGAGAAAAACAGCGCAGACTCACAGCAACACACTGTTCAGCTGTTGAGCACTGAGCCTAATCCATGCAATTTTAGAGGGACGTCACCGAGCATGAGATCCAAGGCTATTTGGTTAAATTGCTATGTAATGGCGAAAGTTAGAGTTCAGTTACACCTGATATTCCCAGATGGATCAGTGAAGCAGCGTCAGAGAGGCTGCGGTCCAGTCCTTCACATGAAAGAGAAAAAACTCACATGAGGTAGGAGGAAGTGCAGAGCTTTCAGAATGTTTTCTTAAACCTGTTCCATGAGAATAATATTCATTTAGGGCAGACAAAAAGAAAAACAACAACAAAAAAACCCTCAATAAACGTCCCAAACAGTGCTTAGCTTATCAAAGACAATTAAAAAAACATTTTTTTTTGTAATGATGTGCCTTCTGTACGATCTCGAACATGAATATATTTCTTTTTTCCTTTTGCATTTTACAAGGAACGCTGTACTCGGAAATATCCTTGCATGTTTCCAGTTAAGTGTTGGTGATGAAGCAATTTAGCACTACGGTCATTCAAAACGATCCATTATTTAAAAAAAGGCTCTGCCAATGATTCCAGTCATGGACTTTGGATTTTCTTATTTCAACCATTTGCTGAAATGTCAAAGTATGTTGTCTTGAAGCGGTGTGAACGTTTCACACAGTCCGGCTCTTGTCATCTTACCAATCCAGGAAAGCAGTGAGGGATCCAAAGGATTTGGGGAGAGGAAATTACAAACCATTTTTCTCAGACTAGAGTAGCAGCAGTGTCTATCTGTTCACAGTTACAGCGTCAAATTTTTGGTAAGACATTATTTGGGGAAGGCTGTTACTGGCTGGTTCAGTGAGTATGGTAATTTAATAAAAATGGTTAAAAATGAATGTTCAACAAATGTGCGGTATAGATGCCAAGAAATATAAAAAGTAATTGCTGTACATCTCCATTCTTTCTCTGTCTTCTCTTTGACAACATGGAAATTTCATTAACAAATTACGCTTCAGTCAAAGCTGGAACAATTAAATGATTTAGCTTCCCGTGTTTTGAGTGAAATTTCCGTCTTGCCGCCAGCGGCTCCTTGGGGGTTAAGAGCTTTTTGTAAAGGTGAAGGTCATGGGCCTCTGGGATATGTTCAGGAAACTGCAGCTCACAGTTTAGACTTTAATGAATATAACTGTGTCCATGACAATACAACATCAAGTCTGGGACTCTGGAGGTGACCTTGTTGCATTTTTCTATTTACAAACACATATTGGTGAACGTAACCTTGAGTTCTTCTGTTGCGTTTATTTGGTTTTTGAGGGGTGGGGGGGTTGGTCAGCATGATGCAGTTAAGGACGTCTGAAAGCCTGCCATGAGTCAAGACGTGGCGTATATTCCAAAGGGATTATGTTACCCTCAAAATCAAGTCATTTATATTTTAGGGCTGTTGAGAAGCCCTTTCGTTTCTCATTGCTGGGAAATGTTAAGACCCCAAGCCGCTGAAAGCCCTTTTTGCACACAGACCACGAAAAGAAAATGATCGGCCATCACAGTTAATATAACACAAAACACTGATGGCTCCCCTCAACATAAAGTGTCTATTGAAAGAAAAAACACAGGCTCAAAGCTTTGGTGTCAAAAATGTAAACAGACATCACTTCTGCGGGAACACAACTGACCTCCATTGTTTATTTTCTGGAACAGGCCCTCACTCCAAGTGCCTAAACTGAAGCACACTTGAGCGTGCACTTTCAGTAAGAAGCTGTTCATCTCGAATCATTCTGGAGGATAATACACAGAGAGAGCCTTTATTGTTTTAATGGTTCCTTTGGCCTTTGTCGACAGAGGTGGAACCCAATTAAAGTGAAACATTACAGTGTCACCAACCAATTAAAAACCAAATAATAACAGAGAGGGCTGTTGTGGTGGTTTTAAGGGCATTTTTCCACACAAGCTAGCCAGGCAAAGGAGGCAACGGAAAGCAATCACAAGAGCAATTGAAGTCAATCTTTCCTCCCTCCATTAACAGAAGAGGCCTCACAAAACTGTTGGCCACCTGCGTGAACCGCGGTATAATGCCGAACATGGTGAATTTGCTTGGGGGGGAAGGCATCACACAAAAAACTATTTATTGAGACAAATTCTGTGAAGGAAGAAAAATATTTGATTAGCTTAGCGGCAAGCGGTTGGTGGTGTTGGTCTAGCCCGTGATGATACGGAGGGGAACAGCAGGCCTTTGTTTGCAGACAGAATGGCGCTCTCTATGGGGTCACCACAGGATTCCAAACTTCAGAGACAGGGGAAAACTATACAGTGGAATTCCTCTCCCTCTATGAATGTTTTATTAGTCATGTGAACAGGTCAGAAAGTCACCCCCCACCCCCGACCACCACCAGCACACAATCACCCGCTCTGGCACTGGGGCAGTTGTGCATGTCTGGGCTCCAAGGTCCAGCTCACAGGCTCCTGACTGGATCAGCTCAAAGGGGGCAGCGAGATGAAGACAGGATCAGATTTACAGCTAAAACAACAACATGGCAAAATACTGGAAAAGGATGTGCTAATAGAATGCACATGTGAGAACCATAAAAAGCCCTTAAGTGCAAGGCAGTGTTGATCATTCATAAAAGTAAAAGATTGTTTCACTATCTTTGCTCAGCTGAGGCTTTTCCTTCATCAAGTTCCATGACGGCCTTTCATGTAACATAGAAAAAATACATCACTCATTTTATAAATCCAGATGACCCATTAAAATGAAGTATATTGTATGTTCATAATATAATGACAATATACTGCATGTCACAATATAATGTATCTCTCTGTGGCATAATTTGAAAACACTAGTTTCTGTTTCGTTGTGTTAAAGTATCATGATGAATGGACCAGAAGAAAATGTCAAGAGTTACTTGTAATAGAATCTCTTTCCTTTAACTTACACAGAAAGTTAAAAATTTTGGAAATACAAGCTTATAGTCAGTGACAATTTCATTCTGTATGATTAAGCATTTAGGAACCTGGTGGATTTTACAAAGTAAAACGGAGAAGCGATATCCGGTTAAATTTTACTTTAAACCTCGAGGCAAAGTTCTTTCAGCCTTGTGAGCAGATTGTGCTTTGGTTCTGTATTAGAGAAGTTTATTTTGGCCTCGTCCTGCGATTGAACACGCATTACTCCACATATTTCGAGTGCTCAGCAGAGGAAGAGATTATGGTCATGTGTCTCCAGCGATATTTCGGTTTCTAGCAGCGTGTAGCTCCACAGGGTAGACCACCATGTTGCAGTCCCAGGGCCAGAGGCAGTTTGGGCATGAGGCTTTAGCAAGGTGTTATATCAGGAGGGTTTCCAGAAGCAGCCTCCAACACCTTCACTTAACGAACACACACTCATACTGTACACAAATCCTGTACCACACCTTCCACAATCACTCTTTAAACATAAAGAAAAGACTGCTTGTTCCAGGTTCCTCTGCTTTTACTCACTGTAAGCAGAGGACGAGAAAATTCATATTAACAAGGGCAGTATTGCATTGTTTTCATTTCCAATGTGCCAGTCACTCATTTACAGTTTTATCCAGAAGAGTGGTTGAGATGTTTGGACGGGTGAAGCAGAGCAGCTCACCCCTGCTGGTAAGTTGTCAAGGCAAGAGAAGGAATTTGTCCAGGATAATGTCGTTCAAGCTACTGCACAGATTTCAACATGTCAGTTTTGTCATTTGTATGTGCTGTTCTGCCTCCATCCCTGCTTCAGTCATAGTGGTAAACATAGAGGGAATTTCTTTTCCAGTTATCTTTTAGAGACAATCTGTTTCAGTAATGCATCCATTAAAGTGCCCATGACTTGTATGAAAGTGTCTCTATCATGGGAAACTTTTGTATATAAACTTTTATAATATCTATGAAACACCAAGGCTTAAACCATATTGAACACCCCCTGATCCATACAGTTGACATACTGTAAAGTTAAGCAACAAAATACATTTAATCATGTTTTTTATGAAAACCAACTTATTTCCAAACATCTGTCTGTTTGGCCCACAGGAGTTAACCCAACCTAGAAACATTTAAGTAACATAGAGTGTTTTACTTACAATACACAGTACAAGACAGCCATTCATAATAGAAGTGATTTACATACATCTGGTATATGTCTTAAAAGCGCAGTAACAAAACAGCTTGTTTAATTCTAAAGGATAAAGAGTGGCTGGAAACTGGTTAGACCAAGTGTATAGCATCGTGATTGTATTTTTGGAGTTTTACTTTGTCTTCTAAACTTATTTTCTAGTTTATATTGTTCATGTCTCTATGTCTCTCTATGTCTGCTGTGGCATAAGCAAATTCATCCAAGGTCAGTAAAGGTTTCTGATTCTGATTCACTTGAACTCTGTATTTGGGATTAAGCTCTACACTAACTGTGAATAATCAGGGACAGCTGGGTCTGTCCTTTTGCGGGAATGATTGAATGAGTATTGTTGTGGATAATGCCTCACATTAATCTCGTGCTAACTAAGGTGAAAGGCCAATGTAATTTAGCACTGATGTTGAAAGTTGGATGAGGCCTTCTTGCTCCCTGTGCACATTTGCTGTGACCCCAATGCCCTGCTTTTCCCTGTCCGTCAACCTCTGGCTGAGCTCAGAGCATGGCGGATGATGTAAACAATCTCCAGAGTCAAATGGCCTTCCCGAAATCAAACGGAATCTAAGGCAAAGATTAAGGTTTAAAGAATATGAAGAAGAATCTGTTCTGTTCTTTGATCTGACAGCATGAGTGGAGTTGGGTCTGTCTACTCAGGTTTCAAAGACACGCGTAAACACGAAGCAAACAAAATGGTGCAGGAAGTGCATATAATGGGTGATGGTTGAGTTCACTGATGTATTTTGACTTGTGCAGAGATTAAAGAGTGAAATGAGCACTCGAGTGCAAACTGTAAAACAACAAAAAAACATGAAACTTGTACCAAGCTAAACCCATAAAAAGTCAGGCCCGCCATGACAACTATTATGGTAGGCTGTATTTTTTACTCGCCTGGTCTGAAATAAATTTAAAAACAAATATAACGATATTGTAGTTAGAAAAGGACCTCACAGTGTGAACACACACATTTTATTTTTAGATGTAATATGGCCAAGAGCATGGATGCCAGTTTTAGCCTGAGACTGGGGATGATTTTCGTTGTAACAAAGTGGCAGCAGAGTAAACGGTTACTGGAAGTATTTTTTGCACCGAAATGTGCTGGCTTCGGTTCTTGTGGTTATGTGCTGTTGAGCGATTTCAAGAGTTCTTCTCACTCTTTTCCTCAGGCTTGGTCATAATACCCTTTTATAGTCCCTCAAATGGCCCTGTGTTTTTTCTCCCTAGTATTTTTTTTTTCCGTTCCCCCCACAAATCCCTGCTCCAGGTTTGTGAGGCATCACGTGTGCTTCCACTGCAGGTCAGTGGGCTGGAGCAGATAGAGCCATTATTTTGTTAGCTCTCACACCAGCTGGCCTTCTCAGCCTGTGAATGAAACTGCCATTGTGGAGTGTGAGGGACCTGCTGGGCATGCTGAAAACACATCCACAGGGTGAAGAGCTGGGAAAGTGACGGCCTCCGCGAAAACAGAGGAGCCTGAGGCCTCTGCCAGCACAATCATAGCCACACTCGAGTGCTGGCCAGGCCTTATCCTAGTGACAGCTCTCAGAGCAGACAGGAACGCGCTATATTAATGTAGGAAACCTTCCCACTCATTGTGGACTCTTCCTCACGAGAGGTAGAATCAACAAGCTGAAAAGGCGCAGTGGGCTTAAAGCAAAAAGGGCAGAACCAGTGTGTCCCACAGTACCTTGTGAACTTTTGAAAGACTTACGTAACTTTGAACTCTTTGTCTCCAAGCAAAGCAAAATAAATGAGCGTGCATGTGTTGAAATCCTAAAACGAGCTTCATATATTATTCAAGGATAAAAGAACTCATAATATGAGGGAAATAGGATAATAAATCCAGCTCAATGCTGGCCTGTGTATGTGAACTGGTGGCTTGTCTGCGAGTCCAGGGGTATTTGAGATCATGGCTGTTCTTTACCACAGTGCAGGAGCTTCTCGTTGTCAAGTAACAACAGAAGATTAATGAGTGGCCTGTCAATCTTTGTAGCACTTGTGTGGCAAGTTGATAGGGTGGAGGTAGCTCAGTGGGTAGGATACTTGCCTCCAGACCAAGAGGTCATAGGTTTGAATCCTACCTTTAGCACCACCACCACTGGGTCCCTGAGCAAGACCCTTAACACCAAGTTGCTCCAGGGAGACTGTCCCCTGTAGTTAGGGAATGAACGTCGCTTTGGATAAAAGCGTCTGATAAGTGCCGTAAATGTAAATGTTCCCTTGTTTGAAATATGCACCATGCATAATAAACTTTTGGCCCTCCGGGTTGTTCTCTTTTATGTACTAATTTGAAATTATTGTGTCTTCCAAGAATACAAATTACTTACATTACAAGAGTACAAGTGATTTTAGGTTCCTTAGGTCCCTCTGTCCTGAGGTGTGGTTTTCCTGGTTTCTAATACCATTTTGTCCACATCCGACCGCACAAGACGTGTTGTTTCCTCAGACCCTTTGTGGGACACCATTAGCAGTTTTCCTGCTTGTAACGAAGGTCGTCCTCCATATGCTGTGCGTGCGTAACATAGATAACTCCCATTCATCATCTGGGTGACAGGCTTGCCCTATATCTTTTTACTCACTCGCTCTCTCTCTCTCGCACTCTCTCTATTCTCCTAGCACATATACAATATTTAGGTCTGTTCCATCGAACTCCAAATGCCAAATGCCATGTTTCTCCCATTTCTTTTGTCTCTACTTTACTCAGGAGACAGATTGAGAATTTGTTTGTTGCAAGCTGCAAAATGGCTGAAGATACAAGGAGCCTAGATAAAGGAGTTCCAACCACTCAGTATTCAGCACCACCAGTATACTGATCACCACCTGATCATCTGGAATCATCTTGGTTCTTCACTGGTTCAGGACTTCAGTTAGATGCTCTTTGTTCTGCTTGAATGATTCATATGTAGGTCACAGAAACATTCCTCTGAAACTGGTCAGGTTCAGGGACTGGACTGGAAATGAGAGGCTTTGTAAGTCCTTGAGGAAGCCCGGAGAACGGTTTCTCAAGACATCATTAACATATAAGACAGTTTGGATCTTCTGAGGCAAAATGTGAAGAAATGAAGGGTACATATATTTACACAAAAAATGCTTGTATCAGTCGTGCCCTAAACTGATTAAAGGCTACATTTTTATTTTTTATATGTGTAAACGTAACGTAAAAATAATAACATAGTCAAGCTGTCAATGGCAATTACATGAACTGCATGAGATAAATTTGACATTCTGTACTGACAGATTCTTCAAAATGACTTCATCAAATACAAATCATCATAACCTATAAACCTATAAACAAACTGAATCCACTGAATTTGATCGTTTGTTGTTGATACTAGTGAGAAATAATGGACTGATTTTACTGTTTCTGCTAGTTACTGTGACCTCTAAGGGTTAAACCCCCTTTGGATTTCTCTGTTTACATTATGCAGCGGAGCCCATGCCTTAGGCAAAATCTTTCTTAATAATAGTTTGCCCAACAAGTGGATATGAAGAAAGCGGTACTGCGACGCGCTATTTTTGGAGTGGAGTGGTATTTGTGGGTTTGTGCTGCACATGTACTCTGATTACAGGGCAGCCGTGACACACGACACCCCGCTGTGCGGCCTGTGGTTCGGCCCTACTATCAGCCACCCATCGGCGGTGGAGCGAAAGGAGGGGGACACCAGCGCTGCCTTTTTATAGTCTGGGGTCCCTGCCCCTGGAAACCTCAGGTTTACATTGGCAGTGGAGTGCAGAGCATGATGCTCGCTTTCAGCCTCAGATAGAACAACCCATTACGTATTGGGCTGGAGAGGGGGAGGAATGAATAGGGAGGTGAAGAGGAGCAGAAAAAGTGGGGTGGTGTATTTTTGACAGCAGTTTAATAATCCAGTTGCTGTTTTTGCTGTCATAAATCCTGGTTTCCCAGTTTTAACAAGGTATACACAAACTGCCATCTTCATTATTACACACTAAAACCAGAAAGGTATAAGTACCAGCAATAAACAGTAAATAATAAAAACGATTACAGTTAAACAAACTGATTAATATAGTAATATGTAATAGTAGTAAATGGTGGCAGTGCATACATTAATTTTAAGGGAGTTTTCCCATGTAGTCCTCTTTAAAGGAAGCGAATCAGTCCTCTAGAATTTCTCCAGTACATGGACGAGCAGAAAGGGAACTCTGTTCAACTCAGTTGAAAGGAACTCGGTTCTCTTTCTGCTGCACTTCAGCTCAGATGGGTCTCAGTTCTTTTTCTGTTCACACTTTAGTTCCTCATCCAACCTGCCGCCGCTGTTTCTTCACGTTCCCCATTACTGGGAATGTTTTCTCCATTAGAGTAGGCGTTAAAAATTCTACCAAATTTGTGGATTTTCCACAAAGATCTCTGCTGCTATTGTTCTTCAACTGGTGGAGTAAGAATGATTTGAGTCTGAGCAACTTGGTAGAGAAACTTGATCTCTAGCTCCCTTTATTTATTTAGTTATGTATTTCATTATTGATTTATTGGGTTTTTATTTTATATCATATTCATTTATTCTATTTTTAAGTTTTATTTCTTTATTGTCTGTTTATTGCATAGACCTGTATCGTTTCCTGGGACTGTAGCATGTGATCTACCATGTGGCAAAAACCGAACTGTGCTGCAGACCTAAAGCAAGCTGCTAATGCCTCAACTTTGAAGTGAGAATCAAGAAAACCAGCCAATCAAAATGCTTGTGATGAAATCATGTGACTATAAAACAGAATAATTTTCAGAATGGCTTATTTGCTGGTAACTCCAGTGATTTTTGTTATGTAGCCAAATCTAAGTACTGCATGATAAATGTCTAATAACTTTTTCTAGACTTTCCCCCTATCATTTTCATTTCAACCCACCAGCTAATACTCCCCCAATCCCACGATGCCACTACTGGGGGGAGGGGGGTGGTAAAGGATAGCACATGCTTCCTCCGAGTCACGTGAAGCTCAGCTCGATAGCATTACAGATGACGATGGGGAGAGAAGTCAATTTTGATCTCTTGGATCTCTTAGACGATGGAGCCAGTGCTTAGACAGGAATGCAGCTGGGTGGCTTAGTGGTCAGGGAGTTGGTTGTGGGTTCGAATCCCAGGACTGCCAGTGGCACCACTGAGGTACCCTTGAGCAACATACCCTCCCCACACACTGCTGGCTGCCTGCTGCTTCACTTGTTGAATGGTTTAAAGGGGTTAAATGCAGAGGAAGAATTTCACACTTTATGTTGTCGTGTGTTCAAGTACAATGTAAAACCGATCGCTGGACTGGTGGCGGTAATGCAGTTCGATTCTCATAAAGAATCTGTGTTAGACTGAATCCGCGAATAAAAAAAGGCATTACTGTATAACAAAAGGTCACTTTACACTTAGTTTGACTTAGAACTTGCAATTAATTGTGTAAAAGTTCCACCTCAAGCCTTCCTCTCCTGCAGTGAGGGGTGACCCTTTCTGCAACTCCTCCTTTATTCCAGCTTGCTCACGGCGTGTCCCAACCGGACCTACAGCACGCACTGTGTTCAGCCACTCGTTTGATTTTCGTTCGCCGGCTCCTCCTCATGCAGATATTCCTCACTGATAGCGGAGGGCCTCCCTCTTTGGAGACTGTTTTCCGTCGCGTGTTTCTTGCCCTTATCTCCCATCTCCTCCCCGTCTCTTCCTCCGCCTGTGAAGTGGGGAGCCGGCGGCACGCTCCAGCGAGAATACTGCAAGCCCATCCGCTCAGCACTCCTGCCTTTTCATTCACTCCTCTTTTCTTCTTCCACACTGTCCCCAGCCAGGCTCTCGCAGATGGCTTGGATAAGGGACACCTGCCAGGCTCACAATCACCTGTTTTGGTTCCTTTGGGATGAGTCTCTCGCTTGTAGGCACCAAACTTGGACAAGAAAGACACGGTGGAGACAAAGCAAAGCATGCTTTGGGGATATCAGTTTTTACTGAATAGGCTCAGATTCACCTTGTGGTACGCATTTGACACTCTTCAGGCATTCAGGTACCCTTTATTGTGGCTGGGTGCACGATTTGTGTGTGTTTTATCAGTGATGGAGGGATCTTGAAAGACACAAAGCTCATTTTTATCAGCACACCTGGAATCGTTGCTAACCACGGTTCACACCATAAACTCTGACACATTAACACTCAGCCCCTAATCTGCTTTATATTAATGTGGACACGCCTTATTAATCATTATCAGGCCGCATGCACATCAGTAGACACCGGCCCCTGGCCCCTGGCTCTTTATCTGTTCAGGTTCTGACCTTGATATTTTTTTTTGTATTTGTGTCTTTGTGTGGAGGGTCACCATTAAACCCTGCCCTGTTTTTCATGCTGATTTCAAATCTGTGATTAGTTTTTCCCGCACGTTTTTGTGATGAAGCTAGTTCTATATTGCGTGGTATAATGATCATATAATAATCATATGCTGAGTGTTTTTGAAGAAACAGTGGCAGCTGACTGACACTGATCATTGTATCTATGCCACAGTGCCGCCTGTCTGACTTCACACTGTAAATATTGAAACAGTTACTTGATTGGTGCCTGCAGTTTAATAAAAAAACGCATGCAAATCTACTCATAATACTCATAATTCAAAAAGTCGATGTGACTGAACAAACTGAAAGCAGATCTGAAATCAGAATGAAAAGCTGGTTTAGTCAGCTGTCAGTCAGCTACCACTGTTTCTTCACAAACACTCAGCATATGATTATTATATGATCATTATACCATGCAATATAGAACTAGCTTCATCACAAAAACGTGCGGGAAAAGTGTGTTTCTGATGATTAGAAAAACTTTTTTTTTGTTGCCCTGGGTCTAATTAAGCCAGTGGGTGTGTTGGAGCAGAAAAATGCTCTAATGTGCAGGCTGGGGGGTCTCCAAGAGCAGCAGAGGGAACTAATGCTGTTCTGAACCTGGAGTCTGGAATGCCAGAGAAGCCTGGGAGATGTGTGGAGGTCTCATTCATTTCTCTCTCTCTCTCTCTCTCTTTAATTCCCCTGCAGGATGTCAAAGGCCGGTCGGTTTGTCGCGAGGCAAGGCCAAGGTGTGCTGCTACAGTGGATGGTACTATTGCCAGACCTGCCACCAGGACAACCTCTTCCTCATTCCTGCTCGACTACTGCATAACTGGGACACGAACAAACATAAGGTACAGCCACAGCAGGGTGGGTGGAGATGCGAGGTTGAGTCTCTTCTTCACACATGAGCGTGTAATCCATAATCAACAGCCAGTGTTTTGTAAATGTCTGTCCCTGTGGGATTACTTCACCCCAGGATGCTATCCTCATATGATTAGGAACTAAACTGGATAAAAAAAAGTTACAAATAACTCCAACAGCAGCTCCAGCTTTCCAAAGCCCCCCCCTTTATTGAAGGGTTCCAAAGCCGCCACCCCTTTACTGAAAGGTTTATAAAATATTGAAGGACAGAAGAACTTGTTCTAATGAGTAAATGCCATTAATCCGTGGTCTGGGAACTTAACTGAAGCTGCCGTTACTGTCCTTTTGGGTCAGGTGTCCAAACAGGCGAAGGAGTTCCTGGAGTTCATCTACGAAGAGCCCTTGCTGGACGTGCAGCAGTTGAACCCGTGCCTGTATGAGCATTCGGAGCCTCTGGCCGCCGTGCTCAAACTGCGACAGCAGCTCCAGTCTCTCAGGGCTTACTTATTTAGCTGCCGTGCCACAGTTGCAGAGGACCTGCGCCGCCGGTGAGTGGTGTACTTGCATCCACATGCAGGACGGTTTTAAGATCAAATAAACCTTAATTAGTCACACAAATAGGAAATTTGCATTGTTAGGGCAGAAAGTGGACAGAACAAAGGCAAGAGCCGCAAAACAATAGATGAAAAGCTATACAGCACAACGGAGGAAATAAAAAGTGCACTTTACAACAAAATATATAGACTTTTATATGTGTATACGAATATATGTGTATATAAGCTATCTATATATGTGTAGATGTACATAGTGAAAGTACATATATGTAGAAACACATTGGAGTGTCCTCAGTTGTTTAATAGGATCAGGCATTGACAAAGCAGTAATAATGTAACAAGACAAATTGCTAACAGTAATATTTGAGGGGCTCATTTTTATATTCATCTTTTAACAGTTGGTTGTACACAGTTGGTTCACCTTTTGTTTTTTTTGGACCAGTCAGGGCAAGGGGTGGGTGGGTTTTTTGGCGGGCAAACGAGGGCCTTCCGAGTTATATATCTTGGCTCGGAAAGCACTCAATCTCCACAGTTTGGTAGATCTCCAGGAGAACTTTCCAATGAGCCCTCATTGTATTTTTAGCCCTAGTAGATCAGGGGTTATCCCCTGAAAACCGCTCACCTCACTGCAGTGTCCCAATACTTTTGTCCCACAACCTCCCGAGCATATGTCGGCAGGGAATTTAAATTAAAAGAGGTGAATACGGGTTTACCTGTAAATTTTCTTTAAGGGTAATGCATTAAACTGAGTTTAAAATGACGGTGTTCTGGGAGCAGATTTGGGAGCAGATTTTGGGTTTACACTATAAAAGTAGGCATTTATTTTTTAATAACCAAATGACAACATACACGGTTGCTCTTGGAACATAACTCCCATGAAAAGCGGGGAATTACTGTATTACCCTATATAAGTAAGAAGGTAACATGACAAGTTGAGCGTAGATAGTCCTCCAGCCACTGGTTTTAGGCCAGTTTTTCTCGACGACATGGGCTCTAAAGCAGCTTTCAGACTCAACCAGATGTCCCAAGCTTATTTTACAAACGTCCAAACCAGCCTTTGACTTTCTTCCAACCATGAACTGACCAATAGTAGGAGGGTAAATAGGAGGGCAAGAAAAGAGAGTGGAGCCTTAAGTGGATTCCTGAGGCCCAGGTTGAGTGGAAATGTGAAGGGACTGTGTTTACGTGAAGGGCTCCTCACTAAAAGGCTTGTCTTCATGACAGATACTCCATGCCCTCCTCCGGGTCACTCTTATGTGTGGAGACCGTGCGGCTGCACTTATCCCCTCACACGTTCGCACTACGTAAAGAAAAAGCCTACGTGCCTCCATGATGAAATAGTGAGGCACTGGGGAGTCGCTGCTATTTGTAAATGATTTCCTTCCACACGTCTCGACTATGACTAGTCGGCTTTTGCTTAGGGAAGAAAGAAGGGCGGCATTATGTTCACGTTTCAAGAGTCATGTTTGTTAGCCTAAGTGAATGTGTGACTGATTTATTTCATTAACTTCATAGACCTTTACTCAGTTTTCATTGATATTCATCGTCAATTCATGCTCATTGTCTTCAGGTGGACCAGAAATTCTCAAAGTCCAGACCGAACTGCAAGTCATTCCAAACCCGGTCCACACATCATATCACAAATGCAATGATGCAATGCAATTAAGTGTATGTTTGAATAACTTATTAGTTTTGTAAAATATAACAGATTTCAAATTTTTACTATGATCCTGGCCTGAGATTAACAAAGCAACGTTGGCGCTCTTCAATTCTCAGAACCCTCAGTACGTTATCGTGCACGAGACAATCGTGTGGTCCTCTGGCAACGTTTTTATTTCTTTTTACTACGTTTATTGTCTAATGCTCTTATTTTTTATTTAAATGATGACCAGTGATGCTAATTTGTTTTTACTAGTTTTATTGTTTAATGCTCTTATTTATTTATTTAATACATTTTTTATTTATTTTTATTTTAATAATGGTCAGTGAAACTAAATTAAATTAAGTATATTTTTCATCTAAAAAATATACTTAATTTAATTTAGTTTCACTGACTAATTTAGTTTAACACCGTTAACGCTAAGATTCCAATGAGATTAACGGCGTTAAAAAAATTAATCTAGTTCTATATAAATAAAATTGGATTGGATCCACATTAGCAGGTCCGCTAAGGCTAGTGGCCATTCGCATGCGGTCCTGCGAACACGAGTGAGCGAAATACGTCCATCATTATGAGAGTCACCGGAGAAAGTGTTCTGTCCCATTGCCACTTTAATTGTTGAGGCATAAAAGTAATGAAGGCAATTAAGAATATTATTAAAACTTTTCATAAAGCTACAGTGCACAATATTACACTTTACTGTGAAAAGTGAGAGTGGATTCGGTTCACAAACCTACAATTACAGGCAAACAGCCCCACTTCTTTTGGTTGAATGTTGTAAGCAAATTTAATAAAAGAGATTTGCTCGTCACTCGTTGTCCCAGACCTTTGAACTAATCTAGAAATTAGATTTGGCCCTTTGAATATAAAGTTTGAGATCCCCTATCATTTCCCTCATTTCACCCGGAGTCACTCTGCTTTGGTTTGGCTGAATACTCTTTTAGTTTCCAGTAGTAACATGACGGCAGTGAGCATTCAGAACAAAATGTGATGTTAAACAAAAACAAGATAATGACATTCCATCCATCCAAGCTGACACAACATGGCAGCATGAAATGCTTCCTGCGATTGGTTGATTTGAGTCAGAAAGCCCTTTCATGGCAATCTAGGCCATTTCTGGCCACAACCTGCTAGATGTTCCTGTTGTAGACAGCGACGGCATTGGATACAGTTTAGATCACTGATAGGACTGCGATTTGGGTTAACATGAGGCTTCATGCACGTCTGTTATAATTAAAAGAGCAGCTTTTGTCATTTTTAAACATAGGATTATAAAATAAAGTCTTGGTGGTACGTACATGACCAGTACTCTGTGAATCCACTCACGCCTGTCCCTAGACTGAACCAGTTTTGTTTATACTGGCTGACAGATGGCCTGCATTTGCTGTGGATCAGCAGGAGAAAGAAATGAACCAATGGTTGTATCTGGACCCCCGGCCATGCACATCTACATCAGCGTTTAAGATTGAAACTCCCAGCGAATAATGACCCTTATGGACAGTTGTGCCACTCCTGAACCCTCATGTTTCATTTTCTGTGTATGAACCGCAGCCACGGCTCAGCTGTCACTCTTCTTGATGGGTCTATATATGTGGCCTCGGCTCATTGAATTATTGAACGGGCCGCAGTCCGCTTTCCTCTTGGTTCCTTTGAACTTCGCGGTGACCTAGGCTGCGGGGGCCCGTTTGAAGTTCAGACGAGGCGGCCAACAAAGGCAGAGACCCGGTTTGGTTTGGTCAAGGCGAGGATCTGCCGGAGGTCTTCCTCTCCGTCCGCTCTGGAGCTTTCCCAGCTGCGCAGGCCGGCGGCGATTTTATCGGGCCGGGGTGTTTACGGGCAGCAGCGGCGCTGACCCCGGCTGGAGGCGGCGCTCGGCTCCCAGTGTTTACGGGCAGGCTGCGCGCCGGCAGCGACTAATGCTCCGCCTTTCCAAACAGTGCAGGATTGATGAGGGCGGTGGCGCTAAAATATTACCCCGGCCATCCATCGCCCGGGGGCCAGGCACCCATCAGCAGCCCAGGAGAGGATGGGGAGTGTTTACCTTGAGCGTTAGAGCAAGCGGAGAGAGCTGTCACAGCCCACACCACAGAGGCTGATCTAATGCACCTCTGTAAACCGCATGGACCCCCACACACAGCCACACTCATATTTTTGGTTGGGATAAAGATCTTGCAGTTTACCTCCTTGCCACTGGTCAGCTAGGACAGCCATGGAAAAGAGACACTTTTCCCTGTTTTTCTGTTCACTGTTTGTACAGTTGTGAGTGTATGTGTAAAATGCACATATCCATTCTTTTCTGAACTATTGCAGTGTTTGTGTGTGTGTAAAATAAGAAATGCCTGTGTGTGTGTGTGTGTGTGTGCGTGCAGTAGAGTGTGTATGCGTAATTCAGTTTCTGATGGATGAAACTGAGTCACACACACACTGCTCTTAGCATCACCATTTTAATTGCTGTAGGTGTACAATAATTTGAGTGTAGTTTAACATGTCCAAACTATACTAAATTATATGTATTATTTTAATATTTTGGATCAATAGTGTTCTATAGTGTATTAAACAATAGTGACCACACATTACAAAAACAATAACCAGATAAAAGTGATGCGGTCTCTATTTTTTTCCATGGCTGTATGTTTGGTGGCTGTAAGCTTCTATTATGTGGCTAATCGACCACATTTGTGATGTAAATAACCTTTTTAGTCGAGCCTTTGTTTAAATAGGGCACACAGTCTGTGAGATCTGTTCATGATGCTCAAGTGGTTTTATGTACTAAAAACAATCATAATGTTTATGTGACCATTTCCCAACCTCTCTTCAACCAGTGGAATTACATGATTGTGTTCCTGTGCCTTGAAGACTATTATCTGAAAATGAGCTCTGTTCTGAATGGCTCCCTGCTGATCTGGGCCCAAACACTGCTTAAGGCTTCAATGTGAAGGGGTGGGACTGATCCACTATAGGCTGATTGGCCACAGGCATGTATATTTTATTGGTTTTTGTTGCATCCCATAATCAGTCCATTCAAAATGGGCTGTTTATCCAGCTTAATTACCATTAATGGACCATGAGGACTGGGAAGGCAGGGGTCCAGACAAAAAAAGAAACCCTAGGAGCCAATGGCTCTTAAACACAAAATATTTGGAAGCCAACAATTTTTTTTTTTTTTTAGAAACCATGATCTCTAATGTGATATAAATGTTAAATATTGTCTCCAGTCATTTTGTCTCCAGTCTCACTCCATGTAAAGAGCGTTTAAAATGAAACAGGAAATCACAGCATGGACAAAATAGTGTTTCTCGTGTAGTTAACGTTTATTTGTCTTATATTTTACAACACGCTCTGCAACAGGTTGTCAGGTTCTTTTTAAACGAACCTCAATCTGTCAGCACTGCTCTCGATAGAGATGGCGGTCGCCAACGAGTCGGTTCTTTGACTAAATTTGGTAAAACGGAGAGCCGCTTGGGAGCCAAAGGAGACAGATCTTCTTGGTGATCTGATCCAAATGCTCTCGATCAAGCCTCACTTTAATCATGTTACAGTGTAAAAGCTACTGCAGACTCGGGTTGAGCGTATCTGCACATCATTACAAGATTCTTTTCTCGTACTTTATTTCGATTTTCTTGGTTATTAGAGCCGATCGCGACTGGAATGAAAAAAAAATTAGTCGTAAAATAAGTAATCTAGTGATATTGGCAATCATCTAGAGGCCTGGAAGGGAGACTTTAACACTGCTTATGCTCTCCTTTGATTTAAAAGTTAAAAAATTGATTTTTCACTCGTGTGGACCTACATGTTTTGAATTTGCATGAATATTTATTTGCTACGATGAATTTATGCATGGTCCTTGTTTAAGTGCCTTTTTCAAGAGCTCTTGTTAGTGGACACGAACATACCCATCACTCCTCTGCCTTCACCTGCTGGCAGGCTCTTACCTTTTGAGAGTGATCTTGGAGAGGTTTGAGCAAAAGGCTCAACCAGTAGAGAGTCAACATGGTGGGCAAACACACCAGCATGTAGAACAAGCCTTACACCAAACTCGCTACTTGCTGATAGCAGCTTCTGTGTTTTGATTGTCCGCTAGTTCCATATCTCCTGGATACCGTCCACCAACAAACACTGTGGGATGGAGAGAGTGTTTGCTCTGTAGGAGGGAGAGGAAAAGGGAAAGATATCGCGCTGAGCCGAGAGAATGGATATTAATGCTGTATATAGCTCCGTATTTGAGGAGGTTGTGTCATGATTTTTTTTTTTCTCAAGGTCCACTCAGGACGTTTGTTTGAAATGGCCACAGTTCATCTTCACGCAACTCCATTCATGCCCTTTTATTGTAACTGGACCTTTTAAAAACGCGTGTGTAAATGATCGGCGTTTAAGAGTCTTCGTGTCCTATTTGAAGGGGACATATTATGCAAAACTCACTTAAAAAAAAAAAAAAAAGTTATAATAGGTCTATATCAGGAGTCGGCAACCTGCTCTGGAGCCGCAAGCAGCTCTTTAATCCTTGTGTTGCAGCTCCCTGCGGCTTTGGTAAATAAACAATAATGTAACACTAGTACGGCGGCTAACTGGCTATACCTATAATGGCTGCGTGCATCAATTGACACAGTGCCCAGTTTTGCAGAAGACGCTTCCTGGTGTGATGCTGCTGCAGACATCCACGACTTTAGACCCAGAGCCCGTTGTACAGCGCCCATTGCCAAATCAGAATCAGAATCATGTTTATTGGCCGAGTTTGTGCAAACTGGGTCCAAATGGCTCTTTGAGTGTTAAAGGTTGCCGACCCCTGTTCTATGGGCTAAAAGACATGTTCATGAAGTTCTTTGCACAAAATCACTCTCGCATAAAGAGATTCACCAGCTTTATTCTACACAGTTTCAGTCCCTTTCAAAGCGTGCCGTTTCAGGGCTCAGTGGCTTTTATGCAAATAAGCTGTTGCTGGCCACGCCCCACCCATCCCATGCTAACGAAACGAAACGAACAAGCTAGTTCATACTTAACTGTGATAGAAACACAAAAGTCATTATTTGAAACTACTTCCATCTCCCTCATCTGCAGACTCGTCCCAGATAGCAGGTCCAGATCCACCACTGTGCTGAAAGATTGTTCCTTATTCACAGCTCCTTATTCCAATTTTCCGTTCCACCTTAAATGTTTAAACCAATTGCTGGGACATGGCTATCAATAAATGAAATGAAAGCCATGCAGCTTTTCTTTGTCTGGGAGAAAGTGGAGGATTTGTGCTGTTCTTTGCAGCAACAGCACAACACTTCAGGTGTGACTCGCCTCTCCCTGTAGCGCTCGGCTTATCTGTGTTCATAAAACCAGCAGACAGCTAATCTAGTGGGTGGGGTCTCAACAGATGGGGGCGGTTCTATGCAAATATCCCTTGTGACGTCACAATAAGAGAACAATCCAAACAGAATTTCTAAAGGGTCTGAAACTGTGTAGAATAAAGCTGGTGAATCTCTTTTAGTGAGAGTGATTTTGTGCAAACTTTTATAACTAAAGTGAGCTTTGCATAATATTTCCCCTTTAAGCCTCAAAAAGATCCACTACTTGATTAGAGATGCAAGCAAAAAGTTTTACAAGGTCTTTCCTGAAGTGTGTCACCAGTACTGCCCAGTACGCTCCAGCAACTATACGTTTAATAAGAATGTCTTTGAGAAAAAAAAACTTAGCTGCCTTGTAATGCAAGATGCATAAGCAGGTAACCTGTATAGGTAGGGAAGTGCATGAGGCCACAAAAAACTATTCAAAACAGAGTGTTTTTGCAGCTCCACAGGGAATCAAGTGCATGTTTTGAAACATGTTTCCATACTACATTGAACTTTGATTCAAGAGAAATTCACTTTCTCATGAAATGGGCCCTTTAAGACCCTAAATAGAAGCTCTGGCACTTTGAGGAATGCTGTTAGACCAGGAGAGTGGCACGGCGATACAGTTTTCCTTAAATAAGCCAGTTCTGCCTAATCAGCAGAACAAGGATTAAGTCAGGATTTCATCATGTCCCACAGCAGATAAGGGGGTAGTCCATGGCATCCTGTAAAAAAAAAAAAAAATGGGCGTCTCCCTTCCTCCAGCAGAATGCAAACACTTTGCTGGCTGGATTTTTAAGATGCCCCTTTGAGTGTGAAGCACTTAATTTTGTCCCAGGTTTATCATAACGTCAGCCTCAGAACATTTCTGACTCATTAGTGAGGTGAGGCTACAAGCCCTCCTCTCCTCAGCAAAGTACACAACAATCTTTTTAACCTCATACAACTTCATCCTTCCCACCTGCGAGGACGTGAGGGTTTTGGAGAAAATGTGCTGTTACCATATTTATTTATCTCTATTTTTGTGGTACTGTGCTTCTCAAGCAGACTGTTGCATAATGTATGATCACACATGTATATATGTATATATAAAACTAGATATACAGTTACGTTCCAACAGCACCCGCATATAGTTAAAAACCAAGTTGTTGTGATGTAGTTAAAAAAAAAAGCCTTAAAATGTCTATTTTTATAGTGTAAAGCCTTAATATGCTCCCAGAACACTTCAAATTTCATTTTAAACTCAGCTTAATACATTACCCTTAAGGAAAATGTAAAGCTAAACCTGTGTCCGTACTGTACAATTTACACTGAACTGCAGTGTTAAATACTGACCCCAGTATAGACTGGACTGTAATGCAGCGCATTCTCTTAGGTATAAGCTGGTAAATATAGTAATAAATGAATTTTATTTACAGTAATAAAAATACAGGGCTTTAAGAAGAACAAAACGAAAAACAGGAGAACACTCGAGACGCTCCACAGGGGAAATTCTGGACTGCAGCTGCATCAAAGGGCAGCAGCCAATCAGCAGCAAGCACAAATAAATAGCGTTCTCAAATTAGCTACTTTCAAACCTCCCGTCTCTGAGTACAGCCTTATTTCACCACCCCAAGGTGCCTTTCTTTGTGTTTCTCTCTACAGGACCAAAACATTTAAAGTTATATTTTATATGGAAATGTAGCTGAATTTATGTTACAAATAATTTAGCACTAAAATACATGAAAAATTTTATATTACCATGAAAATAGCTGCAACATCTGAGCCTCGTCCGCCACGCCCCCTCGTCCTTGTGCTGGCTGTTTGTTAGGGCGCGTTGCTTAGCAACCCAGAATGAGGACGAGAGGGCGTGGCGGACGAGGCTTGAATGCCACAAAAGCCAAAAATTCAAAAAAACTAATATATAAAAGAGGATTGTGTTCATGTACTTTTATGCAATAATAGTATGCTCCCAATTTATATATAAATAAAGAAATGTCTGTACATATGTTACCTTAGAACATAAATATAACATTTACATTTTTTAAAAAATATTTACATGTATGATGTGTTCTCTGCAGAGAATGTGCATTTATTTACAGGTAGAAAAATAACAAAATGGTCATTTCACTCACATTTTTGCATATAATACTGCAAACATGCGGAGAATTTTATTACCACATCTAGATACGTAATACCCTACTTTTTGTTATTATTATTTACTGCTGCTGCTACAAGATGAAAGCAAATACATGTATACATTGGGTACATATTGTAACTACATATAGAGGCTACATCCAATGCATAAGGGATTATATAAAGGCATGTTTTTGGTTTTCCATTTGAAAATACCAGCTGCCTTTATCTTACGTGGGCGTTAAGCATGTGAACTCGGAATGAAAAGATGCAAAATGAATGTACCATAAACTACCTTTTCATTTTTTTTCTGTGATGTGCTATTACACCATGTCCTGAACGTACATAAAACAAGTCTGTGCCTGTGTGTGTGTTTGGCAGTTCATTTCATGAACCTCAGATAACTCCTCCAATCTCTCAGGTCATGATAAACTGCCGTTTCTGACATGCCTCTGGTCTAACGTACAGTAACGGTCCGGCTGGCGGGAGAACGCCGGCCACCCTGCTGTCTGTCTCTCCTGACTGTTAAGCTTCTCATAAACATGGAAGGGGAAGTTCATCTCCAGCTAAACAAACACTCGCACCCCGTCACCGCGCCGCAGTTTAGGCTGAGATTAGTGCCGTAATGACGGCTGGGCCTAATGAGGGCTGGGGCAGAGCTGTGAACTGGGCCAACTGGAGCTCTGCCATACTCCACTCCCTTCAGCCACTGGTTACTGCAGCCAGCAGGGCCCCCGGAGCACAGCCGACTTTTCGTCTGAAAAGCTTGTCAAAATAATTGGTATGCACATTTCAAAATGGCCATTGTCATGTCAAAACCTCTTACCTTCTTTCTAGCAACGGCTGTCCTTAATGTTATGTGAGGAGCATTACATGAGTTTGCAAGGTTCTCTCATGACATTGATGAGCAGCAGATCTGTTGCAAAGGTATTTACACACTACCAGTCAAAAGTTTGGACACACCTTCCCATTCAACTATGTCCTTTGTGTGTTATCGGCTACATTGTAGATTAATATTGAAAACACCACCTATTGCTCTGATGACAGCTTTTAACTCCGATTAATGAGGAATCGATGGAATGGTGTTTAATTAACAAGAGTTCATCTAGAGTTCATTAGTGGGGTTTCTCTCCTCCTTAATGTGTTTGGGATCATCAGTTGTGATGGTCGGGTTGGTCTACAGTTAGTGATCCTACTACACTACGCTTCTATGGTTGTTTATCGCATAATTCCATGAGTTCCTTCATTTAGTTTGTTTTCAATAATACAAACCAAGAAGAAACATTGAATAAGAAGGTGTGTCCAACCTTTTGACTGGTAGTGTATGTGGAAAATATACCATTGCTAGCTTTTGTACTTTTCCTTTGCTGCTGATTGATTTATATTACGGGGGATTTAATTTCAGATCCAGGTGACCATGCTTAGTCAACTGTAGCATGGAAGAACCCGTGCTCAACTCCTGACAGCTAAACAGTAACACAACCTGCTCAGTGACGGTTGACGGTGCTTTTATTGATGGCGCATTAGCATTCCTGCCTGGGACTGAACCCCAGCCACCTATCTGGGGCAGTGGTGTGTATGTGTTGCAGTTCATTTAATGAACCTCAGTGAGCTCCTTAGGTCATGATAAACCTAATCTGACATGCCTCAAGTCTAATGTACATTAACGGTCCTCTCTGATGGACCACTGTTTATATTTTGGTGCGTTCGATAAAAGAGAAATTGCCACGTTTTGTTTGTTATTAACATTAACTATGGTGTCAGAGTGATGACACGTCTGCCTCTGATATATTGTGCATCCCATACCATGAAGGCCTGTCCAAGATAATACGTTAGAATAGGAAAGCAGCACTGGAGACCAGTTCTGGAATGAACTCTGGTTAAATAAACTAGAAGACACAACGTTGATGCTGGCGAATTGTTGCCTTCTTCCATGTCCTTGGCCTCCAGCTTGCATGTTAAACCCACTGAATGGTCCTGCATCAGCACGCACTCTCCCTCGTACGTATAACCACCCGCACTCGCTTTTGGCATGCTCGCCCTCAGCCGCTCCAACTCCCTCTCTCCCCCATTTAGGCTAAATGGCTCCCTCGCCGCTCATGTTTCGCCTGCCTGTCCCCTCTCTCATCCCATCCATGTCATTAGGAGGCCTTTTCTCGCGCTGCCAGTCGAGCCCCTCTCCATTTCCCCCAACATCTGCACCGCTGCCTACTAATGACAGAGCTCAGCTGCACAGCGGAGGCGAGCGAGCTATTAATGGAGAGAGGGCTACAGAGACGCACTGAGAGGAGCCTCGCTGGCTCCCAGTGGCCGCATGCTTAATCGATCCAATTACCCAGGCCCTTGTGTGGTAGCAGAAAACACCAGCAGGCCCCAGTACAGTTGTTAAAGTAGGCAGTGCTGCAGCTCCGGTTTAATGCTCCCTGTCTCCGTCCAGCAGCCTACAGGTGTGTGAGCATAATGGCTTCTCTACACTGGCCACTGTTGCTGGACATTTAACGTGGGACATGGGGAGTCGCCAGAAAAAGGTGTCAGATCCCCAAAAGCATCACAGAGAAGAGTGGGTAGCAGTCTGAGTGAGAGAAAGGGACTGAGTGAGAGAAAGGGAGAGATACAGACGACTGAGTGAGAGAAAGGGAGAGATACAGACGCGAGAGAAAGGGAAGACTGAGCCGCAGTTAGTTGAGGAGAAGACGGGTGAGACGGAGAAAGAGAGAAAAATAAGGAAAAAATGGCACTGTCCAAAAAAAGAAAAGTCGACAGCGAAAATAGAGCATTTAACTCGGAATGGACTCATTTCTGTTCATACTTTCCTCTGGCAGAACTAAACCACTGTGCTTTCCCAGGTCTGAGCAAAGTAGCCCTAATATTGACCATCTTTGGCTCCACACACAACTGCGAGGCAGCTTTCTCCACAATGAACATAATTAAAACTAAATATCGTTCCAGGCTCACAAATGAGCACCTCCACATGTGTATGAGAATGGCTCTGACTCCATTCAAGCCCAGGTTTAAAATCCTGGC
>JBBPDB010000146.1:14898205-14915052 GCA_037974465.1 Brachypetersius altus
TTTCCTAGGGTGAAACTCCCTAGGTGGCGTTGTCGTGCAACCTGAGTTTATTATCAATACAGCATAACTGTAGCACCATAGTGTGTTCCTTTCTAAATTTAATGACCTGACCGCACCGCCCCGCCACACTAACAATTTGTGATCTTCACACTTCAAAACAAAGGCGAGTGAGAGTTCATTGTTGCATGACATTAATCATGGCTTTGAACCCACAGTGGAACCACAAAGCCAGTGACCTTATGAGGCAGCAGTAAAAAAGCAGGGGTGCTTTCATTCGCTCGGGAGTTAAAGTCTGTGCTCTCAGAAAATGCAGACATTCTGTTTTCCTAACACAGTATTTCATGTCATTCTCACTATTTTTGTTTCAGACTTAGTCGTACATTTTACAGGTATGTTGTCTGGAACCAATGTAGGTTTGTTTTTGTAATTGCATATTGACACCACACCAAAACAACACAGATATACCAGCGCATCAGTTATCTAACACTTATATGAAGGTTTATCAATTGATCAATTGCTGCACCATGCTAGCAAGCACAGGGGGATATATCAAAGTGAATGCAGCAAGCTGATCTAAGAAATCCATTTAAATTCACCGTCCATGAACAGTGAGTTACAGTTCCAGGCATTGACATACATCAAGTGAATGTTGCTTTTAGAAGCTTGGGAAATATAACAGCCTGGTCATTAGGGATTCATGGGGATTCCATATGTAAAAACACATCACCTGGGCTTCCCTCACCACCTCCCCCCCATTTTCTTTCCTAATGCTCTAGTTTCTGCTGTTTTTGGACGTGGACAAAAAAGTGTGAAATTTGACCAAGATGTTATGAATCAATTAAGTTGTTACGCAGTTAAATAACTGGTGAAATGTACAAACATTATGGCCTCCCTACCTACTCACTTTGTGTTTGATGTTCTTTCCCTTGGCTCTCTTTCCAAACAACCTTGGTGCCCTGTGAGATCACTGAGGCTGATTCTCATGATTATTAACTAATATTTGGGTGAAATTGGAGCTGTGGACCAGAGGCGACAGCTCCTCCTTTTGATTTGTCCTATGATGAATTATGTGGAAGTGCAGTAATTTGAGCTGATTTTGCTCCTGTGTGAAAAAGAGCTGTGTGTGTGTGTTCTGAGGACACAGGGGCTCTCATGTCCCACTGTCTTTGTCTGTGTGTCTCTCTAACAGTGGTGTAATGTTACAGCAGACTAAAACACTTGAGCAGCGTGTTTGCAAATGTTCGTTCTACATCTTCCTCACACAGCTACAAGGTCACACGCATACACACACACACAGACACCTACCCCTACCCCTACACAAAATGTGTCCATAGATGTCACGGACAAAGTGGTAACAGGCATGTGCTGAGCACTCAGATTCCATGCTTTGAAACATTCTTTCTACTTTGTTTGTTACTTTTATTTGTTCAGGTATTTCGCTCTCAATGTGAAATGTGATGTTCTGTTTTACTAAAGTACTAAAGTCCTTTAATTATGATACTATTAGAAGGGTTATAAAATCGTCACTATTAAAAATAAAAGTGCCAAAAGTGTGATGCCATAAAACAACGATCTTTTGTTCCTTGCAGTGAATATGAACTGTTCATAAATGAGACTGAAGAAAAGTTAAAATTGCCTCCACATAATATAACATTGCATTAAAGCGTATGATGTCACCACTCCAAAGAACCTTTTTGGTATGTTTGGTTTCTCTACTTGTACAAGGTACCACTATCTGCCTTTGTTCCCATCAAAGTTGTCTCGTCACTGCCAGCTTGTCTAGCTGATCTCACTGATTATTACAGCATTACAGCATTATATTATATTATATTATATTATATTATATTATATTATATTATATTATATTATATTGTATGGACTTCTAACTGGAGCTTTGGATACGAGTGAAGCCTCTTGTGCCACCTACTGGTAGACTGGTAGACTCCTTGCTTTGGTACTTGGTGTTTAGAAACTACATAGACATGAAGGACGCTGTAATATTTAAGGTCATTTCAGAGTAACTGTCTATCCCTCCTTTCCTACCAGTTTCCTACACACTCAACACATAACCTAAGCCCTGTTTTAACCTCAGCTACAATGGCAATCTCTCTGTTTCCATCCTTCTGCAGCTGATGATGTCATTGGCAGCAGTATCTTGAACCAAACAAAGAGCCTTTCATTAAAGCTTCAGGAACCAATATATCACGGCAGGTGATAAGAGGCACTGTAGCACAGCATGCCAGCGATGTAAAACTCTTCCTAATATATTGTAAAGCAGCACAGTTACCCAATGAACTGTTCTCAATGTTTTGCTTGTTCATTGGAAGGATCCAGTATTATTGTTAATAGTAAAAGAAACCAAGACGGAACCATTAAGCATAAAACAAATGAATAATGTAAACGAGTGCTGCTGCCATTCATTCATCATAAGCCATGTAGTGTTTGTGGGGTATTTGTAATTCCCACTACACTCTTAAAAATACGGGTGCCAAAAAGGGATCTTTGGAACCTAAGAACTATTTTTGGTTCCTTAAAAGCCTTTCCATGAATGGCTCAGTAAAAAAAAAGGGAAATGTGTGATGTTGCCATTTTAGGAACATATATGTGAGTGTCTCTTCTAAAACTGTACACTCAAGCAAAGCACCATTTAGGAACCTATATTTTGAAAAGTGCTTTATTTTAAAAAGTCATTCACATTTCAATCGTTCTTGACCTCAAATCCTTTTGTTTTACCTAATTTCTTGAATCTAAGGCAAAATCCTTTCATTTACTACTGATGTGGCAAAGTCAATAGCTTATTTCTGTGGAACACTTCATCATTAATAATTCAATCACCTTTAAATCCACTTATTTTGCACTTTCACACCTAAAGAAGATGCATGATCGCTGTCCATGTGGATGTATCAGAATCCCAGACTAACTTGATGTGTTTCTCACAAATGGGTTTCTCTTCAGGGCTTACACCCATGTCTTCTTTGCTAAGTCTGTCTGATGACTGTGTAACTGCATCCCCTCTCACATGCTGAGGCAAGTCCCATTAGACTGTGCTTTTGTCTTCCACTCTATGATGAAGACAGAAGGAGTGAATTTGTCATGTCAGTCTGTTCAGCAAATGACCTATGGCAGCTCACATCTGATCAAGTTACTCAATTTGCACTGTTCCAGGATGGCTTAGTCATTAAACGCAAGGTTTTTAAAGCATTTCATGGTGCTACTGCGGACGCAGACACATGAGAGAGAAGTGAAGGATCGAGAAGCATTATTTATTGAATATCTTTATGACAGTGATCTATTTCCAAGCTTTCAAATGTCACTGGGATTCGAAATGGAGATTCTTTGTCTCTTTTGAATTCAGGAGGAAAAACTTGTCTTTGTGACTCATTAGACTACGCCTGCTGTGTCTTTGCAGGCCGCAGTGATGTGCTCGCTGTGCTGTGGCCATCAATTTGAATGTCTCAGGAGCAAATCAAGCACAAAATGAAGGCGGTAAGGAAACGAGCTCCTCCCGCTCTGCTCATATGCTGGAAACAAGTGACCCGAATTAGAGGTCTCATCAGTCCTGTCTGCCGGATTAAGGGCCCTCTGCCTGTCAAAATCACATTTTAATCACAGACGTAATTTGAATTTACATTAATGAAAACAAATGGCTCCCTGGGCTCCCCGTGCTCAGGGTAATGAATTATTATCGCTTGCAACAATCACATTTCTCTGCATTTTTCAATTACATGCCCCTGCTGAGTTTCTCAAGGATAGCCCTCTTTGATGAAGATAAACGATCTCCGTGTAGAGACAGGGTGTCTGCTACCTCACTATAATAGTTTTCTAATTTACCCTCATTTTCTCTGATGCAAGACATGATTTATCTATTTGTATCTCCAGCTTGACACCACAGTAATATAATTGAAAACAGGTGATAATTACGCCTTTGATTGGGCTAGAAAGTTAACAAGTAGAAGGCTGTATCCTGATCAGCTGGCCTGTTTTCGACACATAGCAATTAAACGCTAATTAACACCATGTCATCAAGTTTTCTTCAGAAAAGTCAAACCCAGACTATTACTTCTCGTCTTTGGATGAATCTTGCACCTGGTGTCACTGGATTGGCGCCCTCACCGTATGCCCTACATGAGAAGTGTTTTATTCTCAAATGTCATCACTTGCCTACCCTTCCTTTGCTAACCACACATTTCTGTCCAACAGACAATTTCTGGATTGTGTGCTTTAAAATGTCATACTGGATTTAAATGTTTTCCTCAATTACTGGCAAAAGTCAGTAGGCTAAAAGACATGTGATGATTTATTAGTGTAGAGAAGAAGCAAGAATATTACAGGTGTTTTTTGCACATCATATTATTATGAGGATAAAAAACACATGATCATGTGCTGCTTCCTGCCAAATATGATCACACATTATTCACATGTTTATTTGTGACTAACATGCCACCATGGTCCTGGAGGCTGTGTGTGTGCTGTGTGTGTATGGTCGAAATAACAATAAAACTTGACCCGAATAGTGTGTAATAATGAGGATGTGTGTTTTTGTTCACTCCAGGCATGAAATGTATGTGTCTTTTTTGTGATGGCGGACACATTTAAATCAAGTCATTTCACTGCATTTGGCATTCCCAGCAAAATGTTGTTCTGGCCAAAAATATCAGACCGATCTCTTCTGAAATCACAATTCTTGATCTCTACTCACTATCAAAATGATCAAGTGCCTCAAAATATACAACAGAATGAGAAAAGGAAGCTCTGCATGGAGTCTGTTGATTTCATGGGAAATTGTTTAAACATGGCTGTGCAAAACAATGAGTAATAATTCTGATTAATAATCCTAAGGCACGCAACCCCAGTGTTCCTCTGAGGCACGGTGGGGAAATTACATCAGTGTAATCATCACTGCGCAGGGATTTGAACCTTCACAGGTCTGGACTACATGTTAAAGTGAGCGATGTGATGGTTCTAAATGAGTAACACTGTGTGGTTCAGCAGAGCAACTGCTTAACCTACTTCGAATAAAGGTGTTCATTTTAACAAGACATGCTTTTGCACACACAGTGCCAACCCACAGTCATGTTAATGACGGGCACTCACTCAATGTCTCTCCCTCCCTGGAAGAACTTATGATAATTGCTCTAATGTCGTGGAAAATTCGAGTTCTGAAGATGGGCTGAGACTTGAGGTCTGCCCAGCAGGCTCGAAAATGGATGATTCACTCTCTCCACTCAGGTTTATGATTTGTTTTTGTGACTGAAAAAGCTTCTATTTGCTTTTGGTTCATTATAATGACTGGATTTGGGGGAATTAAATGTTTTTATTCAGTCCAGCACCATGGCAGCCTCTGTCAGAGAGGTTGTATTGTTGGAAGTCTGAAAATATGGGGACATAGTGTCACATGCTAATGTTTGAATGCCTCTGGTCAAAAACGTTTCCGATAATAAGGAGACAATAGCGATGTATGGCTCAGCTTTTTTTTATTTCCCGCACCCACACACCCACAGCAATATGCATTATTGGACAATCAAAACCCATCGCAAAGCATAGCCTGATGTATCCTAGCCTGGTCTAGCATGCTATATAAACACACAATTTCCTACACAAGATGTTCTTCATTTTTGAATAGCAGTAAAACAAGTAACCCTTCATTAAAGATATGATTTCACTCTCACAAGACTCTTTGGCCTGACCAAAAACAAGGATTTGGCTGAGTAACAAAAGTTATGGACACTGCTTAGGGAAAACAAAAAATGAGTAGGGGAAGCCTAATATCAGAACCCACACACTGACCAAAACCACAATAGCAAATTGATGGTAAATCTGTTGATAAGCTATGACTATGAAGGATGTTCTGGCACTACAAATAGGTATGGGTTCAGACAGTGTGTACGTGTGTGTGTGTGTGTGTGTGTGTGTGTGTGTGTGTGTGTGCGCGTGTGCTTTGAGGAGAGAAGGTAAACAATGCACTAGTAGTACAGAAGTCATGTAACTCAACACTGCTTTGTAATTTTTTTGACCTATCCCACCCAAACCTCCTGCTCAACCAGCAATAAACATTGACAATAAAGACCCTCTACACTTCTGTGCCTTAATGCACAATTACAGATTATTTGTTGAATTTAACACACCAGTAATATGTGGTCTGTGTTAAATTAATGCCAAATTTAATATTTTCTAAAATATGTTTAACTGAGCACCAAAAATATGAGAAAATGATAGATGTAAGTTCCCTGTAGAATATGTGCACTTATTGTCACTTAAAAACTTAACATGTAATTTGTCTGGGGATGTTCAAACATTTCTATCTGATGGTATAGAACATGCATTTGGAATTGACTGGCAATCTGTACAGCAGTTCTGTCGATCAATGGACAGGCCGGCTTGCCAGGGTGCAAGAGGTTGACTGTATAATTCCCTCTGAAGTAAGGCCTATTCTGACAGCTGCAACACCATTCACATTTCACAAGCCTGGCCTCAGCGCTGCTGGCACGCTTAATCGTGAAAAATAACTCCAATTCCAAATGCTCCTTCATTCAACCTGCAGACACCCGTTTTTGTCTTCAGAGCAGATTCTCAATGAATGACATAAAAAGGGCTGATCACCAGAGAGGTCTTTCAGTAAGTGCTTTTCAGGATCATTTTTGGTTATTCAATTGACTTTCCATTGCCCTTGGAGGAGCATTGAACTCTTTAATAGGATGCAGATAAGACTTGGCTCCCAGATGTACGCCTCAGTTTACCTCCCAAGTCACTGAATCGGTGATGTCGGCTTGCACTTATTGGACTCTTGGCATATCGTAATATATACAAGCATTGAATTATCCAGTGAAGGTCCAAAGGCTCATGTGTGTTACTTCTTTGATTGGATAAAGCCTGTAAGTAAGAAAGAAGCATTATTGCTGTCTATTAATGGGTCTATTAGACTAAACCCTTTATATTGAACTGAGGATGGAGCCCCAATAAATAAGAAAAGAGAGAAAGCTTTTTCAAATTGTTCTAACTATGTGAAAAAAAGAAGAAAAATGGCATTGCCTGAGCAAACTAATCACAATATTCATAATTACAAAGTGCTTGCTTCAGTCAGGAAAGTACAGGCCTCTTTTTCTTGGGCCAGAAAGTACACTTCAGATTCAGAAAACCTTCTACAGGGTTTTCTAGAACTTAGTTTTCTAAACAAGGCAACTTTGGCTGAAATTCAAACTCAACAGTGTAGCACAAGACAGAGAATAAAAGCCACCTCCAGGTCTCTTACAAACGCCAGATAATTACAACCAAGCCTACAAGACTGGCTCATCATAATTGGCTTTTCTTGACTTTCCTTTAGTGTCTCTCTCATCGCTGTGATTTGGCAAAGCCCAAGTGAAGCTCTTTTCAGGCTAGCAATGAATGGCTCTTCTGTGTGTCACCACTCCGTCACCAGAGAGACGCCAAGGGGGGCATCTGTATACAATGGCCAACGTCAAAAAACAAACACACAAGCATTGCGGCCAGCTGCCCCCTAACCGACTTAGACGGACAGATCTTCCGCTCGCGCCATTCATCTGAGCACCGTTCAGAGGTAAATACCAAGAGCCCTCACTACTAGGCTTGAATACAGAGGTCTTTTGATTAGCGAATAATTTCATGATCCCTTGGGGCTGACATGTTAGAGCGCTTTGAGTTCAGTTAGCTTTTTCCCAAAGATTTTATAAGATTTTACTTGCTAACCATTCAGTATCACCTTTCGTTTAGGCTGTTTGATCCATCTTATTTGCTTCAGTGAACATTGTTTGCTATAGTTGTTAAATTTACATGGTTTTTCTTTTGTAGTCAATCAGGCATGATGTTGCTTCTTTTGTAACCTGGAGCTAACAAGTAAAGGAAGTCACTGCCTCTGAAAAACATTTGGGGTGCAATCAGACATTAGTGTGATTTCTCCAACAGCTTGTAGAGCCTGGAAGCCGCCACAGTGTTTTCTGTGTTTCAGCCCACATTGCAGAGTTTGCAAAAACTTAAAAATGGTTGGTCACTGATATAAACCTATGTCTTGATGACCTGTTGTATGTGCTGACATGATCCCCATGCGCCAGTCACAAACAGCTGGTCTCATTGCACATACGCAGCACAGGTGGAACGCCATCATTTACCCACCAGCCGCTCAGTCAGCACCTGCCCCAGAGCTGCAAACCCTCACCCACAGAGAGAAACCTGCTAACACATTCTTCTGCTCCCTCCATCAGCCTCTCTCCTCATCTCCTTCCTCTCTAGAGCTGCATAAGCGAAGCTCCAGCTGCTTGTATCTGACACCTCCTCTGACTGCACAGACGTCTCTGGTTGCTCTCAAAAGTCAAATGGTGAGCCAGTAGACTGAACTTTACTTGTTACAAACATTCAGTTCAAATAAAAATGTCCTTCATGGACTTGGAATGCAATCCGTTTTTAATGGTGAACATCAGTTTAATGGTAAACATATTGTTCTGGCTTTTTCTAAATGGTGAACACACACTTAGACTTACTCGATGAACTCACTAATAAAATATGTAGGAAAATATATATATATATATCTATTTGGCCGAATGCTCATTCAGAGTAAGTTACAGTTTAATCATGTAACTCTTGTAGGTGAATGTAGCGTTAGAAGTCTGGCCCATGGACCCGCATCCTGCTGTTTGAAGGACAGAGATCTTACCCTCTATGCCACACTCGCAGTGCTCCATGTACTGGATGTGCTCGAAGCATGTCTAATTAAACCGTGATCTTCAGTGTGAAGTTAGAACGGAGGCGGGCACAGGCTAGGCAGAAGTCCACCAGTCCATCATTCTGATTCTACTTTTACATTTATAACAAAAAAGTCATGTCTGCCCTGTGCTGTGAACCCAGCAGTCGGCGGATTTACAAGGAGGCTGTGAGATCATTTCTACACTTTCCACGGGCTTGTAAATCACTTCTTCTTTCAATACACACAGTTCCAAATGACTTTACCGCTTCAGCACACCCACTCCTCCAAACTTCACACAGAAATGAGAGTGTGCACTGTCCTGCTGCATTCTACTAGGTAATGGCAGCAAATTGGGTTCTTTTAAGTGGGTGAGAGTAGGGCACAGTGTGTGCCTTTTCTTCAGACCTTCATCCACCGGTCTGGAACTTTACATGCCCTTAAATGTGTTATGAAACAATAAAGTGTTACTGCAGTTTTCACAGTAAGCCAGCAAAAATAAACAAAAATTACAGTACCTCAGTAACAAACAACATGCATTGTGTGTTAATTCCACAGTGGTGTTATTGGTATAGACTAACTGGGAACATATGGACTTTGTTTAACTGGAAACAGAGGCATTAATGAATTCCAGATGAGTCTATAAGGTTCCAGCAGAATAGGTCTGAATACATGTCAGCGTGAGATAAACTACATTAACATATAGAGATGACCTGTTCCTTTTTACCTTTTTCATGAGTTATTATATGAATGTTTTCCACTACACTTCAAATGACCACTACTACAACTGTAAGAATAACAAGACCTAGATGAGTACATTAGAGAAAGATGCTGGTTTCGCCAGTCTTTTAGCTTTTAAGATTTTCCCACTCTTCAAACATGGCTTTCCATGCTGTCACAAAGGTCCCTGGGAGAGGCTGTATTTATTCTGCAGTAAAAGCTGAGGGAGCACACCACTCCTTGTACCGGGGCTTTGGTTGCCAAATTCTATTTACGTTTCGGACCTTTGCAGCATCAGCAGCGATGGGCCTCTAGAACCAGCTTGCTGTAATTCCTTGATTAGTTGCCAGATGTTCAGTTTAAAGACAAACAAATTGAATCCAAACCAATATTGAGGAACCGATAAACGTTTTATTTGCAAAAATTCAGATTTTTTTTTGCAAACATCTCTAAATATAATAACATCTGTTGAGGAGATTTCGGATACAGTTTTATAAGTGTATATATATATAGTGTACATAAATAACAGCAGCACATCTCTACACCCTGGAAAAAATTATACAAAAAATCATAGAAATACAGTTAGTGGGTAAATGTCAACATGGATTTGATCATTTACTATAGCAGCATGTAAATAACTCCTTTCCATTTCAGACAGGAATGAATCGGTCATATTTTTTACAGTGTAATAATCTAAAACATAAAATAATGAATAAAAATGAAATCCTGACTACAGAATTGTGCTGATCCTATTCGGTTATGTGTGCAGGTGTGTTTTAGATTACTGGCAGTAAATCATCGCTGTGGGGAAAATATCTCTGATAACACAGGAGGTTTTTTAAACATAATTTGTAATGATCAGTTGCTCTTGAAAATTTCATGATAGATGAACCACCCCAGATGGTGTTACATTACTTTTTCCTTCTCCGCTAAATGTAGCATTTTGGAGATACAAGGGTTTGCTAGGACAGCGACGATATGTACTGCTCTGAATGATTTCACCAATAGTCTTTTGGAGAGTGGCTTTATTCTGCTCAGTGGTTCTAATGCATTAAGGGCTATCCATGTAATAATGTCTGCTGCTGACACTTGGGAGGCTACAAACACTGTAAAAAAGGCTCTGGTTGGTAATCTCATATTTTCACCCATGCTTCTTTGGGTTGACTGTTTCTGCCATGCCTGTTAGCGGCTTGCAGCCATGGTTGCTTATTTCAGTTGGGGAGAAGACCACTAAAGTTGCCCACCAGGACAAATTAAAAGGCACTTTAGTCAATGTTTTCAGCTCCGAGTGTCTGTCTTAAACCTGATTCTTGAGAATAACCGACCGGATATTAAAATGAAGAAGTTTTGTTTGTGCTAGGCATGCTAACTGTATCTCAACATTTCTCAGTGTTCTGATTTATTATGGTATGTATTATTTGTCACTTTTTGCTTTTGTGCTTTTGTTTTTGATGTGCAGTTTCTTCTTAATGTGCACTGCCGTGTTTACTTTAAAAATGAACAGAAACAGCAACAAATAATATTAACAGTAGACAAATAAACATTTTTGGTTGTGTTTACATATTTAAAGACAGTTTTCCCATAGATACAATAGTAGAATGCATTGTAGGTTTTAAAGCTTAAAAGTGTGCACAATGCTTGAAATATGACAAGCATTAAAAAACAGGTATGAACAGATGACTTCTGCATATAATATTGAACTTTTTTTTTAGCCGACTACTTATTCAAGGCAAAATGAGTAAGAGCCCCTGAAGGCTATGAAATCAGTGCTCTAAGTCATACGTGGTATGTTAAAATATAAATCCGATCATACAAGGACATAACACAGTTGATGAAAATGTCTAGTGTGCTTCCTGTGCCATATTTAATACTACAGGAGTGCAGCAAATGAACAGAACAGCACTGGAACTCCACATGATTAACATTAGATAACTCATGCGGCACAATTTCAACACCACTCAAAAAGACGAGGACTGCCGCCACGCTGAGGAAACTGTGAAATAACTTAAGGTGGAAAGGAGCCAAAGCTTGTTCACGACGGGGTTTCTGATTGCCACTGGTTACCATGAAGAACCAGGATGCTCTGCAATACTTCCAGCCACACTTTGTAACAGAAGAGGTATTGTTCCTGAAACCAGAGAGAAATAGCAACTCCATATAGTCCTCAATAAAGAGAACCTGCATGTGCAATCAGCGTCCATAATTCAGTTTCAGAGTATCAAAGACGTCCTTCTTCCTGAAACTGTAGGACATTCCATTCAGACCTATAATTAATAGCTGTTTAAATCAGAGCTGATACACTAGCAGTTATCAAGCACTGGTTCGAGTCTGACAGCTTCCCTGACTCCAGACTGACCTGCAGGCTCTCTAATTAGGCAGTGGTACGGAAAAGTAATAATTCACAGCGGGATTTTATACATGTCACCTTACAGCAGCTTGTCTGACAGAGAGAATGTTCTCTTTATTCAGGTGTCGGCTTACTGACCTTGGTCTGAATCATCCCATACCGCTGTAGCCGCATCTCCCTCACAATCTCACTCACATTAATCTGCAAGAGCAAATGCAGGTGTGTGTTATAAGCAAGCGAGAGCATGATTTATGCAAATCTATGCATCTTCATCAAATGTAATTGCTTTTACACTAGACTAAAAACATTTACATTGTATTTTACATTTAAACAGTACAGATTTAATGTAAAACAAGACACTGCTAAATGATAGTCTTGTAATTGGTGTATAATGTTCATTTATTTTTATTGTTCACTGATATTATTTTACAAAAGTATTGTGCAGGGCATTATGGCCAAAGAGTGGCTGGAGATCAACATGGACATATGTGTGAAAGTTAGTTTGGAAAAATGATTAATGCATTGCCAGAGGGCAATTTTTAACATGTAGTTATTGTTTCTTAATGAAAGAGACCTTCCTTGATTAAATGCTTCATGATGATACAGGTGAAACTGATAAAACTTTGGACAAGTATTCAGACTTGACAGAAAAATGATGATGGTGAGTGAGGTGTGAAAGGCTGAAAATATGTTTTTTTTCTCAATCTTAGATGTGGACCACTATGTAGTAGCTCTATGTAGGTTACTTTTGGGGTAAAGTTTATATGTATATTGTTGTGGCCATACACACTCACACTGAGGTCCTTCTCGATAAGGCTGAGGATGACGTCAGTACAGATGAGGACACCGGCCCGGCCGATGCCGGCGCTGCAGTGCACTGTGATGGGCCCTTTGGAGTGCACAGAGCGCATGTAGCGGATAAAGCGCACCAGCTGCTTGGACGAGCGTGGAGTGCCGTGGTCTGGCCATGTGGTGAACTTCAGATGCTTCACAAAGTGAGTGGCTCCAGTCTAGAACAGAGCACAGGACATCAGTGGGGATGAGGGATCAGACGCACTTATAATGAAAGAGCAATGGCCAGGTGCACAGGCTTCTCACCTCTTTCTCTACCATCTTGATGACCTTAATGTGGAAGTAATCTTGCATCTGGTAGTTGTCCAGTATCAGTTGGTAGCAGCCAGTTTCCATGGGGATGTTCAGTTTCTCAGGCCAGTACTTGTGGCATTTGACTCTGCCACGCTCCACCTCCTGGGTCATCATGGCAATGACATCCGACTTGTTCTCCCACACCATCTGCCAGAAGCAGTCCTGAGTGTTAGGCAGTGGGCCTTGTGATGAAATGTAGAAGAACTCCTCCGTGCCCACTTTCATCCGGATATAGCTGGCATTGATGTAATCTTTCTTCTGTCCCACTGGAACACGCGTCTCATCATCTGTGTGTGTAGATACGAGAATCCAAGAGATTCGCATTTTAGATTCAGACCTGTTTTTAATGCAGTGATTTGCATCATGAGTATTACATGAAACTACAGTGAAACTGTATATGCATATAGTGCTACAGGCTGATCACCTAATAACACCCTCTGAATGTGATCTCAAGGCCATTTAAGGCAATAAGATAGTATCCATGTTGTTAATACTGAAGAGGTTTAATAATAGATTGCTAAAGTTACCTGACAAAAGCCAAAGTTATGTTCATCCGAAGTGCCAAGTACTAATATTTCAATGTACTTAGGAGTAACAGGAGATTTCTTTCAGCTGAATACACCATCCCTAAGGGGCATCACCTCCAACTAATAACTGTAACATACAGGTGCTTTATAAAGTTAAAGTTGGATGGCTTTTTTCAAAAATACTCTGGTAAATATAAAGTCAAAACATGGTTCTGCAAAGGAAAAAGTAAAATATGTGTGGTTTGCATTTGAATCAGAAAGCCTGGTTTGTTGTGTGGCCAGTGCAGTTCATCAACAAAATTGCTGCTGTTGGCCTTGAAAACTACCAGTTGTATTAATCAATGCACTATAAATGCAAAACATACAAAATGGGAAGGAAGGAAGGAATGCAGTGTCCCATGGTGCAATAAATAAAGGCAAATAAATAAAACAAGCTGGCCGCTGGGTCATTCGGGCAGGAAAAACAGGCCACGGGTGAGCACCAGAGGAGAGGTGTGATATGAATGTGTGGAGAAGAATGTTCCCCTAGACTATTCCCTTGGCAGCCATGTTGGTTGATACAGCCATGTTTGGTGGGAACGTAAAGGCGTGGGGGGTTGTTGCGGTGTGTCTCAGCGGTTGGGGGGAGGTTGGTAGTGTAGTTCCTACTATATTTCGCTGTTAGTTTGCCGAGTGTTCTGAGCCTATATGTAACACTCTACAAGGGGCCTGCCTGTAAAAACATGTTCAACAGCCATGGGGGGGGAAAAGAGCGAAAGGGAAAAACAAAACAAAACAAAGAAAGGGGGTACACAAGGGGAAGCGGAGAGTAGGTAAATGCGTGTGGAGCCGTCCTCACAATGGGTGGCATCAGGCTTCCTGTAGAAGGCCGAAGCCCTTGAACTGCTTCCAGCAAAAACAGCAGTTAAGTCCCAGGGGCCTCACACTTTGCGATGCTGGGTGCTTTATTCGGGAACAGAAGCCCAGTGAGCAGGCATGATAATAAACAAACACTCCAGGCCGGGCCAGGGCCAGTCTGCCTCCCGCCGCCACATGAAGTGCTTCATTGTGCCTGGCCGCCTGCCTTTCAGCACACACACACACACCCTGTGTCTGCTCCTCAGGGGCTCTGTACGTCTCTCCCCACACACAGTACCAGCCATGAGGTTCAGAAATCACATACTTACAGCCTGACCCTTCACATGACCAGAAGTGAGGAGGCTGATTTCCATAACAATGAAAGACGATCTGCTAGACACATCTTGCAGTTTTTTAATAGATCTAGAAGATGCTCTGAAGGTAAACTGTCCCTCAGCACACGGCAGCTACAACTGAAGGCTTGATGACGAAAGCTGCAAGATTCTGAAAGAACCAAAAAAGCAATGCCATCGAAGAAGCAATGCCGTAAAAGAATGTTTTGCTCAATGAGATGAATGAGTGTGAAGACCTTTTTAAGGTTTAACGACCTTCACAAAATGTAAACATTCTGCATCAGCTGGTGAGGACGACAGCTGCAAAACTATGATAGAGGAGTAGATGGAGCAAAAAACACAAAGGCGCACATGCAATCACACACACATACACGCATATGTATAATTCACGCAAACCCTTCCTCATCTCACATCACAGATGATAATGAATGCAGCATGAAAAACACAAGGCTAGGTGTAGAGGGCAGCAACACTGCATGAAGGGAGGGAACAAAATACAAAAGTACTTGTACATGCGAGCGCGCACACACACGCATACACACACACACACACGCAGGCTGCGTAAACTGACACCTTTTAATGGTGAGACACCCGGCAGCAAACCACCTTGGATTGGCTGCATTTCATTTAATTACAGTGTCATGTAGAGCTGAGGTTTCTACCGTTAACTGGAAACAACTATACAAGGCCATTCTTCTCCTTCTACTGGCTGCCAGCACTAAAAGCCTGCCCTTCAACCCCTTATGTTTTCTCACTGATGCAAAAGTGTAAACAGCATAAAACATTGGGTTTAAACGTTTCTTTTATGAGTATGAAGGTTAAAGAGTGTCACAGCAGTGATAAAAAAGCTTCTATAAGGGAAATAATAGAAAGATGAATTAGCGTTGGGGGTAAAGGAATATTTTTAAAGGAGGCACCCTCCAGTTCAGATGGAGGAAGGCTTACAGGGCAGGATATCTCTGTATCTGTTCTTCTCCCGGTTCTCTGGTGCTTTTCCAACCAGGCAGTTGTCCGAGGGCTTCAAATGTTCCAACGCCTGCAGCAAAAAAAAAAAAGGTACTTCTTCTCTTATTTACAATATTTAATTTCGAAGTGAAATGAAAGAAAGATTTAGGAGTTATTCAGTTGAATATCTGGGAGCTTTGTGGATACACAGAGTATTGAAAAAAACTCTGGTCCATGCACATTAACTGAATGCCAAAGTGCATACCATAAACTCTTTCACCAGCTCCTGCTGATCCAGCTGATTCTGAAGGATCTGAATCAGGGCTTTAAGTTTGGCCCCTGAGTACTGGCTATTCTTAGGTGGGCTTATCAGTGCAAGGCAGGTTAGTTCCTCCTCTGACACGATAGGGCGACCTAAAAACAAACAACAAACATTTGGAACTTTTATTTAACCTGTCCATATTTAGAACATTTATTTAGACCTAAACTGAGCTTTCACATTTAATCTTATCTCGAGAAAGATTAAAGTTATATAGGCTAAGAAAGTCAAGAAATCTTCATTCAAGCTCTAAAAACCTTTTTTGTTTGTAAAAATGAAGGTAGCAGAGATTCATTGGAACAATTCCATAATTCACGAGTCTTTAAAGAACCTCCATATATCAATACCAAATAAAGGTTTCTCTCAGAACCATATATCCAGACCAAGACACATTTAGGAACTTGCCTTTTCTGTGGCACACTTCAGCCTAGACTTTATCATAAACCTGGTGTCCAGCATATTAAAATAACCATTATCTAGTATTCTGTTTCTTAGTTATCTAATATCCATTACCTGTGTGAGCAAATGTTTCTAGAGGAGCAGGCCGAGAGGTGTCATCATCGTCCCCAACATCATCGTCACTGCTCCAGCCGTCTGAGTGGCTTTGTTCCATGTTTGTGGTAGAATTTCCTATATGCTGCTTCTCGGGGTCTGTCCTGAAGGGGGTACGGGGCAGGTATGAGCAGAGACCTTGACCACATTGCTATGTTCCGGGGGGCTGTTATCATGCAAGGCTGATTTTCCTGCGATTTTTCCACCTAAAATGTAAAAAAGCTGCTAATTGCAACTGCTGTGCACTACAAGATGTACTGGTCAACTCTACACTACAACCAGCCAAGGCACTGTCACTGTCACTGTCACTAAACTATACAAGTTGGGCCTGTTTCATTCATAACTCTTTGGTGCCCCCTTGTGTTACATGAGATTGATGGTAACACAGAGAACAACTCTTCACTTAGGC
>JBBPDB010000146.1:14915492-14934804 GCA_037974465.1 Brachypetersius altus
TGTAATTTGATCATAATGTTATACCCGTGATTACTGTGATACAGGCGTACAGGTGCTGCTCAAATACCATTATTACTATCACATTAGATACTGTCAAATGTTTCTGCCCAAGGAATCGGTAGTAAATTCTTGGACAAGAATGAAAATAAGAGCGCAAACCTCATTAGAAATTAAACTTACCTGCCCTGAAGCATGTCCGTGACACCCAGGGACGGGCAACACCTCTGACAGGTAGGTGTAGTGTTTCGACTATCCTGCAGAGAGAGAGAGAGAGAGAGAGAGAGAGAGAGAGCGAGACAGAGAGAGAGAGAGAGTGAGAAGCCTGGGTGAGGGAGAAAAAGAGTTATTGGGTGCACTGTCAGCTCTAACGCACCCATTTTGTCACCTGAGTTCAGTCTCTTCCACTAAGAGAAACATGATGCGGTGAGGTAATTTAGTTTACAGAACCAAAGCTAAACACACTCTCAGAAATAATACACACAATTATATAGAGGAGTAGAGCAGTGTTTGTAGTATTAGGCAATTGCATCTGTGTATTCTAGTGTGGGTTTCATACAGGAGAATCTTACACAAAAGCAGCCATTTAGGTTATCAATGGACAACTCTGTTGGATACATACCAGAATACAAAAATGCCACAGTTTTTAGTGAGCAGACTGTAAAAGTGGGGTTGTTTTGGTGTACCTGCTCAGTTTCCATTCTTATCCTGTGACACTCTGATGAGTGGAAAGACAAATGATCCTCTTGCACCTGCGTGTCTGAGGTTACTCCTGCCACAAAAAATAACACCACACACTTAACCTTAATCAAACATGCCCAATGAGCAGTGAGGCAGGTCCTAAAGAGGAAAACATTTACTGTAATTACTTTCTGTCTAGAGGATGAGTACAGGAATTTTATGAGCATATTTTGTTGTATATGATAGTATCACATTTGAGTGAATGAGCAAAGTAGAGAGACATAGAGACTGACTTGTGCTGCTGTATTCCGGAAGAGCCTCAGTGGAAGAGCTAGATCCAGAGCAGGCAGTGACAGGCAAGATGTCTCTGCACACGGTCAGCTGAACAGTTCCCTCTGCTTTCCGCAGAATGTCCACCACCTTACTGTGACTCAGTCCTGACACGATCACTCCATTCACCTGCACACAGACCTCTATTAGAAGGCATGCCAGCCTTCGCAATACTGGTTTTTCATATTATGCAATATGCAAAAAAGCTACTTCCCAGTCATTATTTTACTGTGTGTGGCAAAAATTCTAAGCAATTAAAACATTCCTTAGGATTGGATTGAATCAAAGCATTTTCCTAATCCAACAAACACAAATTTCACTGTAAAATAATAATAAAATGGAAGATATGAATTGTATTGTAAAATGTTGCAACATTTTTGCAGTGTAACATTTTGCCCTAGTCATAATCAAAAGTATTTTCTTAATTTTCTTTATTAGTGCATTTGTAATTACTACACATTATCTCAGTTTTGAGCATTATTTGTTAGGACTAAAATAATGCAATCTTCATTTATGAACCTAAAAAATGTAATTGTGAATTTTTCACATGTACTTTTATGGCCCATCATATAGTATAAATGACCTAACAGATCTATTTTTACTGCTGGTTTTGTCCAGTTATGATTACAGACCGACAGCAAAAACTTATGAGCTTTAAACAATGTTGGTCAAAACTTGGACATAGAAATGGAATGTTTCTTCATGGGCAGGCACCTCCAAGAGGATATCTCCTACACGCAGCCGTCCATCCTGCTCAGCCACACTCCCACAGCAGATGTCCCTGACTCGCAGATTACTGCCGTTAGTCCCGCCCGCCAGAGAAAAGCCCAGTCCACCTCTTTCTGGTTTAGTAAACTCCACCTGAACAATACAGCTCTGAAAGAGAGACAGATAAAGGACGACATATATGATAAAAAAAAAATGTTATTCAGTGTGACTGAAGCCTTATAAGGAACGCCAAAGAAGACCCCTATAATCAGAGAAGGCTCCTTGAAAGAGATAAAGAGTTCACACTCCTAATCCCATGACAGAGCAGAACAAGTAGTGTTTGGACAGTGAAATATTAATACATGAATCAAGGATGGAAGATTAGGACAAAGGCAGCTAATGGTGAATGGAAAGAGGGATTACAGAGCTGGACTCAGGTTTCTGTGTCATCATTTAGATCTAGAGCACACAGACAAGTTACCTCCTGCTCCGAAGTGACAGACGGCCTCTGCCTGAATCTCACTGCATTTTCACACGCAGCTTTAACTGGAAAACACAGAAACAGAAAGAGGAGTGAGAGAGAGAAAGAGGGAGCGACAGAGAGAGGGAGCAACAGAGAGAGAGAGAGAGAGAGAGAGAGAGAGACATATGAGAGGGAGTTGTCAAGATTATCCACAATAGTTACTGAATAATAACTGGCTCTACAAATAAGTCTTACAATAAGCAAACAGAGATTAATTGAGCAGATTACATAGAAGCAGGTTTTGCTGACTTCTTTGCAGATACACAAAATATGTGTTTAAAAAACAGGACAACTGTAAACATCACAATAACCTATCTAAATGAATAAAACCCTCTAACAGCAGGCAAAGTGACACACTTACGGAAGCCTCTCTCCTCTGTGACGATCCTAAGGAAGCTGTTCTGACTGCTGCAATGTTCTGAAAGGGGAACGGCAGTGGCCTTTTCAGGCACTGTTGGACCCCCCAGCTAGCCGTTACCCAGCAACCTGGATGCCCACTAGATCAGCCGGGACGTGTCCATCAGGCGAGACAAAAATGCTGCGTGATCGTCCAGAGGAGGCAGAGGCCCTCTCTAATAATTAATCCTGCACCGCGTGCCCTTTGAGCTGAACAAGCTGTGTCTGTCAGCACAGGGCTAATGCTACTGCCCTCTGGCAAAAGAGACACAGGAAACCTTACCATCGTCAGAAACAGCTTCCACCTCAGAGGAGCCAGACTCCTCAAAGCGAGGGAAGAACTTCTTCTCCTTTTTCCATTCAAAAAAACCTAGAGACAAGAAAAAACAACATGAATAGAGTAATCTAGTGATTATTTTAATTGTTAAAGTAGGTTATTTATTTTCAGTACTGATACCCTAGCCTTTTGTGTCAATTGCATAGTGTTTTTCATATAGTGTATTTTCAGAGTGTTTCTAGAAAGATTTTTATTAGAATTTAATTTGGGCTTAAATTTTATATTATTCTTGTCTCTGTGTGACTGTGAAGTCATAACATAAATAATGTCCCCTAGGATCAAAAATGTTTTCTGATTCTGATTTGGGCAATCATATCGTATTCAAACAGCACACATTTCATTTTATGTCACCTGAGCCAATTGTAACATACACTGTACATCCAAAAGTATGAAGACACCATTTCTAGTAAATGCCTTCAGCTACTTTAGTTTAAGGTGCAACCATTGCTGGCACAAGCTTCAATTCCACACTTAGCTCATATAAAAGCACTGCCAATAAAACAGTCATCAGTGCTAAGCATGGGAAAGAGGGGTGTAACACTCCCCCAGTATCAGGCTGTGGAGCAGTGGAACTGTGTAATGGATAAGGCTCCATCCAGTAACTTAGGGATGAGTTGGAGTGGTGTATGTGATCCAGGACTAATCATGCAACATCAGTATCTGACCTCACTAATGCTCTTACGGCAGTTAATATCCTTGATTTCAGAAGAAATATTGAATGAACAAGTGTTTACAAATTTTGGTCATGTAATGGCTCCCTCTTTTGCTGTGATACAAAGACAAAGGCTTGTATCTCACATTGTGGAGAATCATCAGATGGCTGAATACAGCTTTTCAATGATCTATGGGTATCCTATTTATCATTAAAAGTAATAAACAATCTGATTTTTCAAGAATGTAATATTTAATTGATTAACTTTTATTTGAGTAATCAATTATAACTGAGGAACTATGACAGACCTGTTCTAGAAAAACAGTAATAATGAAATAAACAAAAATATACAAATATATATCCTAGGGAACAATTAGCAAACCCTAAGATAAAAAAAAGACTAAACAAATTAATTTGTTAAACTAAAAATGTACATAAATGAGTGTATGACTGCACTTCTTACTGTAAAAGAGACCAGTATGGGCATTTAAAAGATGTATAATTATCATGCAAATTACTTTCACACAAACTTATAATGCATCAAGAAGGGTCATTTTAAGCGACTATTATTATTTTTAATTAAATAAATGATTACTCAAATAGAATCATCAAAGCTTTTGTTTTACATCATCATTAGTCAAAACCATTTGAGCTAATATTTGAGCAAAATGAAAACTAAATAGGCCTAAAAAAGCAAACGAACAGAATCAAATATTAGTCAGGTCTGAGGAGGAGAAAGTGCCCCCCTCTAATATGAGCTGACACTGCACTCAAAATGTCGCAGTGGTCACTGAAGCGTTAGTGAAGCCTAGGCCGCAGTGGCAGCCACCAGAGCAGCCCACTGTCTCACTTCTGTCACTTCAGACTAGAGTGAGATGTGTCGGCCATGACTCTGCCTGCTGCAGCCTCACACGCCCATAGCAAGATAGAGAATACACGCGCACACACACACACACACACACACACACACACACAAACACACACACACACTTTCAGTCCAGCAGCCCAGGGGAAGGTTAAATATTGTAAACTTCAAATACACTTTCAGTGTAGACACTGAGAATACATTAATAAACAAGGGTCTTTGATAGAGTTTGTTGAAGGATTTCCAGAAGCGCTTGTACAAAGCAATCATTAAACCGCTTCAGTTAAAATACCTACCATTCCATTTGCCTTTGGGTGTCAAAGGTTGATCATCTCTGTAGTAAACAAACAAATGAGCAAAACAGGATCAGGCAAGATGAATAAAGGCCATTTGACAAGACCAATGCTGGATGTATATATTAGAAATCCCTGACAAGTAGCTAAACAGCCTTAGTAAAGACTTAAATTCTTGTTTAGAAACTGTTTAAACTGCTTTCTAATCCCTGGAGCACTCTACTACTCAATACAGACTTAATGTGCAGTCTTTCCAATACTGTTAGCTTACAATGCCTCACCTCATGGCTTTGAGTTTGACTTTGCGTGAGGCAATCTCACAGGCTTTCACAGCATCTTCCAGAGTCATACCAAGGGTGCACCTGCCACTGATGTAGACAATTCTGTCATTGGGCTGAATGCTGCCTTCCTCACTGGCAGGAGAGTTTGGCACCACCTCCTGAACATAAATGCCTTGCCACCTGCTGCCAATGCCCCCTGTCAGCTTGATACCTGGAACATTTCAATGGGAGAAGGGTTTTTATCAATTTTCAGCATGGTCTTTTCAAGTCACATGCATTTTCTACCTGAAAGAACACCAGGCATGCCATAAGTTACAGCATGGCCTGTTTTACAAATTAGTCTTCTACAATGTGAGCAGACTGGACAACACTATTGTACAAATCCAGAAAATCTGCCTTTATAATGTGGTTGGCATTAACATATCTTCATAAACAAGTATAGTGAATCACCCATTTGTCCAGAGGGCGTCTTGTATATGATGATGTCTTGAAGACTGTCTGGTGGTGGAGGAGGCAATAGATTTTGCACAGCTCTGCCCAGCACCATGTGGAGTCTTTTAGAGGAGTACCTCAGAATACTCATGGCCACTTCATCTGTCACACTGGTTACATTATGACCATTCACCTAAAAAGAGTAAGTCAAACATTAGGCATAGAAATGTGTGATTCACATAGTACATACTGGAATCAAACTAAACAAAGCTAAACCGAAACTGGAAGAGGAAAAGGATAAAGCAGAGTTAACAAACAAATTGAATAATCCAGCAGATCTCTCTACAAAGCACAGAATGCTCTTGCAGTTCTGGTATTAAAAGTGACATTTTTTACAACATTTTACTGTGGACTAGAGTTAATCCATGATTAGAAAACGGATCATGATATGTAAATCATTACCATGATAAGTCTGTCCCCTGGTCTGAGCCGCCCATCTGCTTTGGCCGGATTATCCAGGATATCCTGGATGTAATAGCAGCCATCTAGTTTACTCCTGGTGATAGTGAACCCAAAGCTGCCACTCCATGATTTACTGAGTGTTACTGTCAGTTCAAACTCCTTCATCATATCCTGTTTTAAAAAGATAGAAAGAAGATTTAATAGATAGATGGATAGATGGATAGATGGATAGATAGATAGATAGATACCTTTCTAGGATCTTCGTCGTCCTCCTCCTCATCATCCCAGCCATTGTTATTACTTGCTGGTGGGTCTGACATGGGCTGAGCTTGAGTTGTAGGTGACTGTGCTATGGCTGCAGGGGGTTGTGGTGGGCTGTGAGGAGATGGAATAGATAGAGGGAATGTAGGTGGAGGCAATGTGAGAGCTGCAGTGGGGCTCAAATGTCTGGCAGAGGCCATACTGCAGCTGGGTGGACTCGCTGCAGAGGTGGTGATGGTCAGATATTCCTCATCAGCTAAGACAGCCAGCCCATTTGCCATGAAGCACGCCCTGCTCCCATCCAGGTCCTCAGCGAGGTCACTGCAAGCACCAGCAATTATTAAATTATGAATATTAAGTTACTTTAGGCCACTTCAATGCATTTAAAAACTACAATATGGTAAACACTTCAATGCTTTTACTTCTGTGTATTACTATTGCCATGGTGGCAAATATGTACTGTTACTACAGGCATATCAGAGAGTTCCATACTAATCTGACTGGTATAGACAGTCATGCCTATTAGCATATCAAAGAAAATACATCTGAAGAGTTATTTTCAGTAACACATATAGCTTTCTGCTTCAAGAAACAACCATCATCAAGTCTAACCCTTTTGACATTTGTGTAATAGATTGTGAAAGACTAATTTAGGCCTCTTGGAGATCTATATACTGCAGATTTCCACCCCAACCCAACTCTAAAACATCTCTCAATTAATCTAACATATCAGCCTAATCAGCTAATCAAAGACTTCTAAGAACAGTTATAACTTGTGGCAGGCATGAGCTAAACTCAGGTTAGTGACAGTTAATCTGAAGGTTCAAGGGTTAAGGTTACTTTATTATCATCAGCAGCTGCATACACGTACATAGTGTGAGGAGTACTTTTCCATGGACCACGATGCAACACATAGCAAAGCAAGTTATGACACAGACAACACGTATAAATAAGCACTACAAAAACAGTATAGTGGACGGTATGCAAAAGAGATGAAGATGAAGTATGGTACCTCGTTTTAGCAGGACTCTGGTTGAGTTTTGAATCACCTTCCTCTTTAAACTCCAGCTGGGAAACAGAAAGAGTGGGCGAGTGTCTGGGCGTGCCTGGTGCAGTCTCTGGGTGTATCTGGTTAGTGCTAGTTATAGAGTCCATGGCTGGAGTTTGAGGAAGGGCAGGGGTAAGGAGAACTTCCTCTTCAGCAGCAGGAGTCTCCTCTAGCTGTCCAGTTGAAGATGGAGGTGAGGATGGAGAGGATGGGGTTGATGCCATCTTGTCCTGCTCACTGTCCTGGCTCTGCTGGGTTATGTGGAGAACTTGGGGTTTGTCTGCAGCCCAGTCATTCCTCTGGGTCGGTGCCATGGCTTTCTGCTGGAGCAGGTCACTGAAGTCCGGAGAAAGAGATCCAGCTCTCAAATCTAAAGATTGTGACCTCTGCTCTTTCGTGTGCTGTAGAAAAGCTCTCTGCTAAAGAGAGAAAAATATTCTGTGTTAGATCTTGAAGATTTTGAAAGGCTGCCGTTTCCAAATTCAGTGAAATATTCTCACCAGTGAATTGGAGTCGATCTCTGGAAGCTGGCCGGGTGAAGGTCTGCAGATTAACAGCCTGACTTCCGATGGAGCTCCTTGCAGCAGTTGTAAAACTTTCTGATGGTGGCACAAAAAATAGGCAATGGGGCCGTCTTTTTGTTGAATTGTTGAATTTAATTTGTCTTAATTTACCCAACCCACTGCAATTTATAAGTTAAGTACAGTATATATATATATATATATATATACATAAAAACATTTAAAAAATAAGCTAGAATATCAGTAACATCAATAACAGTTTGGCTTTCCTAGTTAATTGAATCCTGGAGTATGAACTCATTTCTGTGGTTTAAGTAAGGCAAGACTAGCCTTAGCCTTCCCCAAAACTGGCCTTTCAAATAAAACTAATCCAGCTCATCTGCCTCACACTATCAATCTTCCAAAGAGAGACAATATATTACTCTTTGGTCAAAGTCCATGTGAATTGACCTGAACCGCTTTACCTGATATGAGAGGTCTCTGAGAGGCACTCCGTTAACCGCGAGGATGACATCCCCCACTCTTAGCAGGCCACACTGTTCAGCAGGCTGGCCAAGGAACAGTCTTCTAATGCGTACCACACTGCATTCTTCATGGCTCAGATCGCCGATGAGGAAGCTAAAGCCCAAACCACTGAGACTCTTCTTTAGATTTACCTCAAATGTGTTCTCTAAAATTCAGAAAAAACACATGTATGATCTATCTTGACTGTAAAGTATCCAGGGAAGGTGGTGCTTGAATTCGGAATCATACTTTTTGTTGTTATCACAGCTATTTTAACATTGCATTTTTCTAAGCATACATTTAATTTAAATTGTTAGGCAATTTAAAATGTGATGATCATTGCAGTACAGAAATCAACTGATTAAAGGATTTGTGCATGTATTGGTGAGAAACGTAAGTTCTAAAAAGTGAAATTCCTCCATGTTACTTCCAATAAAAAGAATGCAATCCTCTACCTAACACTTACTCAAAGCTACATCTGTGGGACAGCCATGGCAGCTAGCACAGTGACACTGTCAGATTCATTTGAAATGTCTCACTGTGCTGCCTCTCTCTGCTCTTCACTGCGTCTTACCGTCTGACACAAAGCTGTAGTCCTTGGTCCTGACAGACAAGGATGTTTCCATGGCAACGTCTCTCCTGAGGGGGGTGGTGGTGCTCTGCGCACTGAAGGGGGAGGAAGATTTTTGTCTCTCCATGGTAGAGGAGGAACTGGAGGTTTCCAGAAACACAGGGGGCTCTCTCTCTATTAGCAGAGTCACCACCTGAAACAAGGTACCTTCACCATTATCACCTGCCATTACACTGGAATAAACGCCACTACTACCTGCCAGCAGGTACAGATTCTATCACTCAGTCCAATAACTTAATAATAACTCGTTCACTGTTGCTCCAAATAGTTATTGAATAATAACCCTTGGAAATTCATGAATGGGAATGACCTAATTACCCTTTTTTTATTAAAAGAATTATGGACATGACCTTATATGAGTGTTGATTTTTAATGAGCACTATATCATAGCCAGTACTGTAAAAAAAGAGAGCACAGGAATGCACTTTTTAGCTTCTTGCACTAATTTGGTTCTTATCAAGGTCAACATGTTTTGCTAAATGCTCGAAAGTTATCTAACCAGAGATTATCAATGAGGACAAACCAGCTTAACGCAACATTCTGTGCCAGTGTGACGACTGTGCACTTCAGCGTCAGTCTGCTTTAGCTTCAGAAAAGCTTATTAGCATGGACAAAAATAACAACAAACAAAGACATATGCTTCCCCCAACCCATGCTTTAGCACTTTCGGTCCCACCGTGACTCCCACTTTCATGTGTGACATCTGGGCCACAAGGTCTGCTGACACTGGTTATGCCTTTGTAAGAATCACCATATACTGATCACCATACGGGAGGGGGCAGAGTCCCCACAGAGGGACACTGACCTTTGATTTTCTTTTTCTGAAGGAGCCAAGAACTGAGTCAAACAACACTAGATGCCTCTATTAAAAAGACTTTTTACAGATAATACCAACCACAGATTACAGTGTACACTGGTTTCTTTTCTTCTGTGAGTGCTGTAGCTGGTGTGGTATTAGAGATTTTGGAGTGTGTAAGCTCTCACCTCTGTGTGAGGTGTATTGTGTGAGTGTATATTCAGACTTAGTTGATTGAATTACACCATTTCCATTCATTTAAACAGAGTAAAGTCAGCATGTACAGACTTTACTACCATGATTACATAAAATGCAATAGTAATTCACGTTGTCCTGTTTGCCACACACATTGTATTTGTCCGCATAGTGTTATTTGTATTTAATGTTTGTTTTTAATCCATTTAAAATTCCCCGATCTATTCCAGTCAACAACTTTGTTATGCATCCCATTCTTAAATGATCAATGAAAGACTTAGTTACGGCAAAAATATTTTCCAGAGATATATAAAAATTTGTATTATGTTTACTCAGTTCATGCATCATTATAAATAAAATTATTTGTAAAAAAAAAATCAGTGACGAACTAGCAAATATCCACTGTGATATCGATTGTTTTTAGAAAATGAACCTGTTCACCTGTGGAATCTCTCCTTAAACAGACAAGACAGTTCAATACCTCTTCAGTTTTCATCAGACACTCTACAGCCTGCCTGTGGGTGACACCTCGCAGGTTACAGCCATCTACCTCCAGCAGTCTGTCACCTGTCACACACACACACACACACACACACACACACACACACACACACACACACACACACACACACACACACACACTATTATCAAGCTTATTTGTTACTGACTTGGCAAGGAATTAATACATGAAACAGAGGTGGAAACAAGTTACAAGAACTAAGTAAATCTCAGGTCAATACAGGGTAGAATCCTGTCAACTACCAGGTCAAGGAAGGCTGGTCATATTGTCAGATTGTAAACTTCTCAGCAGAACACTTTCTTCATCAAATTAAAAACAGTCAATTTTAACATGGTACACAAAAAAGAGCAACTTGACATAACTTTCTCTGTTCGCTGATAAGGATAAACAGAACTGAACAGCAGTTGATTTTGAATTGAATTTTTGAGTAGTGAGGTCCAGTTTCTAGTCCAAGTCGAAGTCCAGTCGCATTACTTTTTAAAAATTTTCCTAGACTGTGGCCGCCTGATGCCACCATGTAAGCCCACATCTCTGCAAGATACACAACACCTACTGATTCATCAGAGGGGTAAAACATGAACACTGATTTATTTCCTTCACTACCATACTGTAGTGTCTTAGCACACATACCAATCTGTATTCGACCATCTTGATCAGCCGCTCCTCCTGGAATCAGGTTTTTGATGTAGATTCCACCATAACGTACATTGGTGTTGATGCCTCCCTGAAAATGATTGACAGTGATTTCAGCCTTGCCCCTTGCCCCCTTTATATTTTGGCAAGCACAAGAGATGAAGAAATGACTACATATTAGCACAGGAAACTGCTGTCTTTTTATTTACATAGTAACTTTCTAAGAGAGGGAAATGTCTGTAAAAAATGTATATATTTGTATTACAACAAATTGCACAATTGTGACAATCTATATACAAAGACTTACAGCAACACTTATGCCAAGACTGCCATTGATTTTGTTGAGCTCCACAAAGAGCAGTTCACCTGGTCTAAGACTAGAGCTGGAGGAGGACCTAGATACCATTTCCTGAAAAGGGCAGAAAAAAGACATAAATGAAAATACTGTTTATTAGACACATGAAGAAGACAGTCTGAAAGACTTGATTCAGTCATGCCTGTGTATCTAGAATCCGAACGACAGGGATGTGTAGCCTTTTTCCCATTTTGGGGGTCAGGATACTGGAGAGGGCCTCCTCCAGTTCGTCCATTACTGGCCGGTACTCTGCATTCAGGGTCGTCTGGGAGTCAAAGCCCCTCTCTAGCATCATACTCAGGTTACCCATAGTCAAAGAGTTTTTACTGTCTCCAAGCTCTTCTGCTCAAATAAAAGACAACAAAATATGCATTAAACAATTATGCCTGCTGCATGATATCATATATAATACACAAAAATTCCAAGGATTAGAATCTATACTTATTTTAGTCAGTAATAAATAATGCAACATAGACAACAATATTATAGAATAGACACCAGAAAAGTTGTCATAAAAATAGTAGTAAAAATATTCAACTTCATCCTCAATGTAACACAGCTTCCTCAGTTGGAATCATTTACATTTCTATTGAGAAATCTCATTTTTAATATATTTTTTTATTATTTAAAATATTTTTTATTATCAGTTTCTGACAAATTATTAGAAAAATGTGGGACACTTCTATGATGTAAAGTGGTGGACTGGGTGATTATCATGTGTACAATCGAAACATACGTTTTGGTTGAGACACTATAAGCTCCACTTCATCTGGGCTGTTCTGTAAGATTGCGGCAGCTGCACTAAAAGTCACTCCTTCTAGACTTGTCTTATTGAGAGAGATCAACCGGCCACCTAAATGACAAACGACATAAGAGTGGATGTGAAAAACACAATGTGCCTCCCTTTGAGTGTGCAACAGGTAAATAGTATTTTTTCCTACCTGGCCTGATTCTGCCGTCCTTATCAGCTGGTCCATCAGGTACGATGGACGCAATGAAGATTCCCAGGTCTAACTTTCCTGTGTTGTCTTCTCCAACTATTATAAAGCCTGCCATAAGGACACATTATAGAAAGACAGAAAGGGCCTTACAATAAGCTTAACATCTGTAAATCTGTAAATTAAAGCAAAATAATTCATTCATGTAACTATGCAAGAGCTGGTTTAAAATAAAGCAATCTGAACTGAGTTGAAATTATAAATCGGTATTAATACAATACGGACAGAACTCCTCCTTCCCACAGTCTTTTGTCAGGTCTGATTGGCTGCTTGAAACTGTAAACAAGATACTGCATATATACTCAAATATTGTTTTTTTTACTCTGTGGGTTCAATAAAGCCTAATTGTGAGAATGTCATTAGATGTACAATACAGAAATCTGAATTTGCCTTATAAGAGGCTGGTATTTTTGCAAGTTGTTAATATAGGGGCTACACATCAACATTTGCGGCTTAGAATACTAAAATGTAAAGCCTATAACTGCTTATAATAAACATTCATTTTTACTTGAATTTTTACACAAACCTCAGTAACAATTCTGTCTCTTGTTCCTTCTTATGTTCTGTTCAGTCGACAAAAAACTGCAGTGCCACTGTAAAATATAGTGTGATCGTTCTGTACTAATCAACATTTAAACGTGGGCAAGCGAATATTAGTCACAGTAGTTGAGGAGGGGCTCTTATATCCAGAGCTGCAGTCTGTGAGCTTTTGATAGGTGTTATTAAAGTAAAGTACAGTAAAGTGGCTCCTTATAGTCTCTGCATTTAACCCATTCACCAAGTGAAGCAGGGGGCTGCCACCACTGAGGGTCGCAGAGGCAATGTGCTAACCACTAGCCCACCAGCTGCCTGGGGTTATTAGTTATAAGTGATTGAAAGATTAGCCCTGCCATGCAGTGTTATTATCAGCCATCACTGATAAGTCGAGATTTTGTCAAGGAGATTGTGTTCCAAACCATTTCCAGTCCTCTCTTTGTGACCACCCAGTGTTACCCAGTGCTATACTTGGTTTGGCTAATATGTATTTGTGAAATCCCATTCTCGGCTTACCAAAGCCAAGCTTGGGATCCTTCTTCAGCGTCACACAGATTATTTCTCTCTCTGGTGGAGTCCTAACAGGAGTGTCAACTGTTTAGAAAAAATACATAAGAATCATTAACCAATTATTATCAGAATCAGTTCATAAGAAATTAAGAAAAAATCTATCTCCTTACTTCGCATGGATGAGACGGAGCACAGCTCAGAGTCTTGTTTATGCAAGGACATATTGGACATAATCCTATAAACTGGAGAACCAATGGGTTCTGTAGGGCTGAAAGATCATTAAATAAAATGATGAGGGGGCAATGCTGTAAAAAAGGTCTATAGAAACTTGATTCACAGGTGCATATCCTTTCAGTTAATATACCTTTTAATTCCTATGTTAATAAATATCACCCATACATTATTATAAGGAATCATACACATTGGAAACAGGTATATTCAATCACTTCTTTTCAAGTGTAAAGGATTTGCATCCCATATGATCTGCCCAGCACCTGCAGCTCTGACTGGGTTTCCTCAGCTCGCTCAGCCTTCGTGGTTCAGGGATGTCACTGATGTCTCTCTGCTGCTGGATCTTAGCGGACAAGTCATCACAAGATTTGCTCATGGAGTCCATGGGTCGTGAGCCAAGACCAACATTATTGAGCACCACCTCTGAACATGATAGCCTCTTTAACTGGTTGTGTCGAGTGCGGTATATTGAGGAATATTTCGCTGTATTGTCATCTAGAACAAAAAGGTCAATGTAGAACTTTGGAATGGATTTAGGTAAAGTAGTTTAATTCAATTAAAAACAATAACAAGCTTGCTGTACCTGTGGCTAAACAGGTCAGCTGTCGTGAGGTCATCTCACTGTGGAACTTATGCTGGGCAGAGCAGAGGTTCAGGAGATATTGTGCTATCTTGGAGCTTTCAGTTAGAAAGGAGTGCTTCTTCCCACTGGGGCCACATTCTATAGTGAACTTGCGCCTCTACAGGAGAGAAAATAGATTAAACATAGTAAATAACACATTCGTTTCACAAACTATTTTAACTATCCAAATGACATTTTCAGTACCTTCAGATTTGATGGATAAACTGAAGTGATTTATGTTGTTATTTAGACTTATTATGTTGTTGTTATCTAGACTCAGAATGTAAACTGGAAAAAGTAGTGCACATGCGTACATCTTTTCCACATCAATAAAACGTTTAATATTACAATTATTAGTAAAGCTATATAACAGACAGACTACTTGTAATATATTTTATATCCATCTATATCAAGTGAATTTGGTGCCTTACGTTTTTTTAGTCTAATTAAGAAATGATTTCTTTACTTACACTTGTTGAGATACTGTCAGTTTCAGACCACTGAAATCTGCGAATTAATATCCGAGAGTTGTTTTTGACTTCATAAACCATAACCCCTTTGGCACAAACTCCCAGAGTCAGCTCTCCAATGACAAGCTTCTTCTCTCGAGCCACTCGGTGAAACAGCACTCCATATTCTGGCAGCTGCTGTGCAATCTATGAATGTATGCACAAGTGGGACAAAATACCATGCATTTAATTTGTTCAGACAACTGATAATTTTGTCACATCTCAATTCTTGCCTTGTTTGCTCTGATTATACTATATAATAATTTGTAATGAATAAACTCTGTGAATATGGCTCTAAGCCAAATTGATTACCTTTAAAAACTCCATCTCAGCCTCTTCTGGAAGCATCTGGGCATTGTTGGCATGTAATCTTGGCAACTCCTCCCTCAAACAGGGCAAGGCTATTTTTTCCATCACTCTTTTTGATATGTAGTGCTCGGTTTGAAAATAATTCCTTCCATACACCTGAATAAAGCAGCTAAAATCACTAAAAGAAACCCTGTATAGTTCCAGTGTATGTTTGCATGCTTTGATGATAGTAGATAACCTTCTAAACACTGGTGCTTTACCTCAGGCATGTAGTCTCCGAACTCAGCCTGCAGGGCCAGAGCAGCGAGGAAAACGGCAGTGTCCTCATTACAGTACACTCTCTCCTCCAAAATATCTCTCCTCAGCTGGAGATAGTACTGGTGGCGAGTTAGTCTGTGCCTTTAAAAATCACATAACACAGAGAATCCTTCGACTTTTCCATAACCATTAGTGTAGATTGTCCTACTGAATGTTATCATAAGTACAGATTTACAGAAGGAAACAGGGAGATCAGAATAAGACTCACAATATAAAAGAGACATCATCAGCAAAAAATTTAACACGGAGGAAGAGGGTGAAGGTAGTATTAGGTAGTTTCTTCCAAGAGTCTGGAGCAACTTTTGAGATTTTTGTCTCTTGGTCCAGAAAGAAAAATTCATCATCTAAGAGAAGAGAAACCATGTAGGGCAGTTAAGCTCAATCCAAATGCAAAAACACATAACAGTAAATGACTACACCAACACCAGACCTTAAAGAAATCTGCCATCAACGGAAATAAGAAATTACCATCAATGAAAGCAAGGCCAAAGTAAAAGTGCTCCACAAGGTTAGCATGAGCCACAACCATGTCGAAGACATCTCTGCCCCTGGACTTGATGTCACACCTCACAATCACACACTGCTCGTTTGGCATCACAACACTAAGTTCTCTCTGGGATAAGCAGGACTTTCCTTTCTTTGACTGTATCAATGGACAGGCAGAGAAAAATCAACAAGAAAGAGGTAAGAAAGAGCCACGACTGCTAACAGAATCCCAGTAATGCTCAATGACATACTGTATATCAAACAGTACACAAGTTACTTAAATAAAGTTTACCACTATAGATCCAGGCAGCTCTAAAATGATGCGAGGCTCATCGACCATTCTTGCAAACTCAGGTCCTAGACTCTGATCAAAATACACACATAGATGAACAACAACAAAGAACAAAAGATACTATAGAAAAAATACTAGGCTCTGCAAAGCATAAAGAGAAAGAACAAAATGAGCACAGTACCTTGGTCTTCCTGTGGGTGAGGCTGACTGTAGACTCACTGACAGTAACAGTGGGGCTGGGAGGTCTTTGTTCGCCCTTGCAGGGAACGTGGAGGTACGGACTCTGGGACAGCCAGCTGCTATTACGACCGCTGTGATGCATTCCCTGTGGAGTTCTGACACGCCACAGCAGAAGCTTCTCATCAGAGAAAAACACTCGTCTGGGGTCTCGTAGTAATGTCAGCTAAGGTAAAGTTAAATCATATGTCAGTGCTGCTTACCTGCTCTGAATGCTCTGGTAAGCAGGCATCTGTGACGGCTTATTTCTGAGGGACCAGCTTTTCTGCTGATGTAAACCTCCTGGAAAATAAATCTCAACAATTATTTTAAAAATACAGTAGCTTCCAAAATATTCAGCCCCCTTAAAAGAACTGTATTACAAAAGAACTGCACACATTTTCCATTCAGGTTTTTTTGTGTGAAGAACACTTAGCCTGTGACAATATTTCCAAATTTCCAAAGTAATAATAAAATATGTGTCTGTAGATATTTAACCGAAAAGAAAAACTCAAATATAGGGTCTGCATTCAGTCCCTACACTTCAGTACAAAATGATTTAGCTTTTCAGGTAAGTATGTACCATCTGGGCTCATTTTTACTGATTTGTCATTGTGATGCTAAAAGATGAATCTTCTCCCAAGCTGTAGGTTTATTGCAGACTAGAACTAGAAGTTCTCCTGCAATATTGTGAAAATGCCCAGTTCCTGCAGCTTTGCAGACTTCTAAGAATGACCATTGTTTTGTGTAGCCTTCCTCACCAGCTTAGTTCTGAGGATATTGGTACTGTGATGGCTCCATTGAGTGTTCAACATTCAACAGTATTTTTTGTAGCCCTTTTCAGCATTTCAGCAAAGTGCTTCTTTGTCTTAATTTCTGCAGTATTTCTTTCAAAATAGAAAAATATCTTTTGGCCCAAGAGCACTGGAACAGGCTCCATGTAGTGATGTATTGATAGATTTTTGTGCTATAGTCATTCCCTACATCTCATTTAGAACAATTTCTGATACACTGAGAATATTTAATGTACTACCCAGCTGTAATAAAGAGTTCCGAATCTTTAATGCATTATAAAAAAAATTCTTTTTGCATTTCCTTGCAGCATTCAGTCATATATAAACTCTGACAAAGATATAAGGTCTTTATTAATTTTAAATAATTTAATTATTAATATTAAATAAAGTAATTATTAATATCCTTTTACTTATTAATAATTTATCTCAATGTAGAAAAATGTCAACCTAAAACCTACATTTGTTTATGAACCTGCCCTATGCAGCTCAGTTCCACAGAGAGTAAGTGCAGCAGGAACAAAGCTCTGCTTACCTTGTTTGGCCTGTGAATCCAGTGACAGTCGGCGTCTCTCTGCCGCTGCTCCACTTTCTTCAATGTAGCCAGGGTATGGTCCTTGTTTCCCTGTCAAATCAGGAGCGCAGCAGATAAATTTCTTAGAGTGCTCTAGTACAGGATGCCAGAGTAACACGTGGCAACATTAGGTAAGCTTGCCAGTCTGTGTCCAAACTTAAGAGCAACACAAGGGTTTACTTCTAAGCATCTTCGCTCACAGGCTGATTAGAAGTTTTCATAGGGCTGTAATCCTGTGTTCAGTTTAGGTTAAACCTTTAATCCTATTGCGAGTGCCATACTATTCTATTGCGACTGTCTATTTTGTCTATAGACTTACGCACGGGCAGGTCAAAGCCTGTAATTTGCCCGGGCAACCCAAATCCAATGAAATGTGTGTATAGATTACAATTAATACAGTTAGGGAAGCCTCATGTCAGCTCACAGACGAACAATTAATACATTAAGCAACAGTATGTAGGCTCATGCCATTGTGAGTCATTTCAGCTGCTAAAGTATTCTTTGCTTCACTTGAAAATGAGATTAGGTAGATCTATATACTCATTGACTGTTTGTGGACAGGCTAGTAGCAAGGTGTATTTAGTACAGAGTATATTCTGGAGACTTTTATTTTAACATATTATATATTTTTATTTTAAGCCAAAGTTGTCCTCTAAGAAAACCTTGCAGATTTACTGTTACTTAAACATTAACATTACATATAAAAACTACAACAAGTGACAAATAAAATGATAAAAAACTGGTGTTGGGCCAGACGCCAGACTCTTATCGCGCGATAAAAAACAAATATCGCCTTTAATCTATTCACAAAGTTGGGTTGGGAGCTGGGTCTATACTACGCAAGCTATGATGACTTCACCTTGATATTTTACTCTCTCTCTCTCTGTCTGTCTCTCTCTCTCTCTTTCTCTCTCTGGTTCGTGACTTTTCCGGATCGTGCCCGTTTTAAACCTCTCTCACTCTCTCTGTCGCTCTCTCTCGCGCGCGTGCGCTCTCTCTGTGCCTCTCTCTCTCTCTCTCTCTCTCTCTCGTTCGTGACTTTTCCGGAGCGCGCGGATAATCTCTCTCTCTCGCTCTCTCTGTCTCCGTCTCTCTCGCTCTCTCTGTCTCTCTCTCTCGCTCTCTCTCCCTTTCTCTGTCTCTCTCTCGTTCGTGCTATCATCTCTCTCTGTATCTCTCTTTCTCCCTGTCTCTCTCTCTCTCTTTCTCTCTGTCTCTCTCTCGCTCTCTCTGTATCTCTCTCTCTCTCTCTCTCTCTCTCTCTCTCACTCTCTCTTATTCTCTGTCTCTCTCTGTCTCTCTCTGTATCTCTCTCTCTCTTTCTCTCTGACTCTCTCTCACTCTCTCTTATTCTCTGTCTCTCTCGTTCCTGACTTTTCCATATTTAAACCTCGGGTTAATATTTACATTTTCTTTAAGGGTACTGTATTAAACTGAGTTCCAAATGAAAGTAAAGTGATCTGGGAGAACATTTGGAGGCATATTTATGGTTTACACTATA
>JBBPDB010000146.1:14934904-14971662 GCA_037974465.1 Brachypetersius altus
CACTGGTTTATCTGTGTTATCTTGTGTTGGACACTGGTTTATCTGTGCTATCTTGTGTTGGACACTGGTTTATCTGTCCTATCTTGTGTTGGACACTGGTTTATCTGTGTTATCTTGTGTTGGACACTGGTTTATCTGGGCTATCTTGTGTTGAACACTGGTTTATCTGTGTTATCTTGTGTTGGACACTGGTTTATCTTTACTATCTTGTGTTGGACACTGGTTTATCTGTGTTACCTTGCGGTGGACACTGGTACAAGTACGTGTACTTGTTTGCTCCTACACGCAGTTCAAAGGCATATGAGTGTGTGGCTACTCTGCGGTCTGTGTCTTTGCAGTCATTACATAAGCAATTTCCTCTAGCATTAATACATTTTTCTGATTCTGATTCTAAAATGCCTTTTTCTGCAGTTTGCAGAATGCTGTCTGAAGCTAGGAAACATCAGCACTGTCTAACATCACCACAAGCTGTTAGCATGGCATGATCTGGAGTGTGTCCTGATTCACAGTAGCATTTCTCAGTGTCAGAACCTGACTGTATAAACTGGCTCTTGTCATATTTTTCTCTGATTATGCATATATTTCTCATCATTATCAGTGTTAAAAACTGACGATAAACTTTATGAACTGCATAAGCTTCAAGGCAGAAGTTTTCCACAGCTTGAATGAATAGACTCTGCTATCGATTTGTGTTACGGTACCATTTTTCAAAAAGGCAGCATAATTCATCAACACCGTAACATATGAGTGAAGCGCACCCCCACTTTAAAATGCTTGTATGTACATTGTCTTAAACTGCACCCTGTAGATGGACTTAGTTCTATCATTGTCGAAGCATATTAGGTCATATTTTTAATTGCTGTGACCATGATGTAAATGAAGACTGTGAACAGAGTAATTAATCAAAGAACTTGTAATTAATTAGATCTTTTATTTGCTAAAATAGTAATAATTAATAAAAATGATAAACACAAAAACAATTCAATTATTGAGCAATGTTTATGTTTCAGATATTTCTATTTTGTGGTCTTTTGCCTTTTGTCACAGCTAAACATCTTTGGTATAAATATTATATCATTAACACAAATTGTTTCAGACATCAAATTTTAGTGCTGCTCATTGATGAAAAAGGTGAAAAACATGTTTCCTATAACAATCAGAGAGCTGACTGCTTTTCCAGCTGTGTTTTATGCATCACCTTTATCTAAATGCTCATGCACAGATAAAGTTCAGCTCTACAATTGTTAAGGGGATCACTCTCCCCATATCCCCACACTTTTTAATGCAGGGATGCTTTTATTTTCATGTAGTTTGTACAGAAGGAGTCTAAACCAGGCCAATGGGCAAACGCTGGTATGACGAATCCACTGCCCATGTACTCAAAAGTACTTGAAAGCAGAGTTATAATGAACAGTGTGTGGAAGGCACTGTAAGGCTTCTCAGTACAGTTTCAATTTGCCTGCATCCATGTACAGAGTCGTCCCTTCACCATTTGAAGTGTACTGCTGGCTTAGGGATCTGCCAGTGGCTCCAAATGTCAATTTCTCGCATTCATGACTCGATTACTCTTACAGTAGTTTCATAGTACACTCACAGAATATTTACATCACATGGGTATTCCCATTACATTAAAATGTTTAAACACACTCATGCATCCTATTCACAACATCCACTGAAAAGGTCTTCTGGGAACCAGTGGTTCACACAAATACTGCATGTTTTGGCACTTTTCATTTTAAGAGTTTGTTGACTTAAGCTTGTAATTGAATAATTCGTTTAAAGTTTAGGGAGATTAAGGGCCTGCACCGTTAAATCCCCTTTTGTCGAATAAAGAATTTGATGTAGCACACTTTAAATGCTGTAATTTTTCTGCCCAAACTCTGGATTGAGGATATTGGGTCATTTTATTGGGTCACTTCCACCGTGCTGGGTAGGTTTGTGTAGCACAGCTGCTAGGTTAGTGGCTGGGTCATTCTCAGTGATGTAGCTACCCAGACTTCAGGTCAGTTTGGCTACTGATTCATCTTCTGCTCCTCTTCCCCTTTCGCTGAAAGAAAGCAGATGACAACATGCAACAACAAGGCAATAACTATAAAAGGCTTGGTAATGTTGGTTACACATAAAACACTAGATATCACTTGGCTAAGGTTATGTTATAGTAAGTAATGAAACATTTTAAAGAGCCACCACCACACAATCATTAGCTACAGGGACAGCCCCCCTGGAGCAAGTGAGGGTTAAGGGTTGTACCTGCAACTTTGTGGTCATCAGGTTCACAGGCAAGTGTTTTACCCACTGGGCTCCTCCCACCCCTCTTATACATTATAGAACATTGGTCATACATCATATAATGTTGCCCATGACAAACATGTTATAGTATAGTGTGTAGTAATAAATAATTGTTCCTTCATTAAAATATTAGAGGTAGAGTTTTCTTCTTTTCTTTTCAGCAAGTGAAAGTTGCTGTTCTCTGACAAGGACAACCAGCTATAACAGCGTATTAACAGTGTGTGTGTGTGTGTGTGTGTGTGTGTGTGTGTGTGTGTGTGTGTGTGTTTGTGTGTGCACGTGTGTGTGTGTGTGTGTGTGTGTGTGTGTGTTTGTCTGTGTGTTTTAAAGTTCAGTCCAAATGCCGTTTCTGAGAGCTGCTGCAATTTCAGAACTCCAAATTCAGATAAATGCCAGGCAATAGAGCCCCACTAAGATCGTGCTCCACTTGTCTAGACACCTCAGAAGTTCATGTGTAAATAAATACGTCTTGGATATTCTCTTCATCAGCTGTAGTTACTAATCTGTACCTGCAGAAGTTGTTTTCCAGGCTTTCTATTATTTCAACAGCTACATAGTTTTTCTCTTTTTTTCTTTTAGGTTATTTTAGAAAAAGTACGGCAGAGAAACACCAGGGGAGAGGTCTTACAGACACAATAACAACAAACTAGTTCTAATGGATTAGAGAATGGCTTTTAACTTCTCAAAGGGCCTCAAGGGAAAAAATACAATGATAGGTTTCAGGACATTGGCACTTCAGTAGTTTGTTGGGGGGGGGGGGGTCTCTTTACACTAAATGTAATCAATCGGGGAAAACAATTAGTGTTTAGTGTCCTACAAGCAGCAATTCACCCTTTTGGACATTGTGCTTTTTGACAAATTATTAAAACAACATGTGGTTAATGTAGCATCCAACGCTGGCGAATTCAAAAATTCTGTTCACCTCGCCTGTTTATGACCAGATGACAAAAGACAATTTGATCGCTGGCAGTTTGCCAAGGTGTTGAGTTAATTCCTGATCTCTCCCCTCCATTTGCGACCCAATGAATGCGGAGAACGGTGCATCCCAAATGGCTCTTAGATGGTGTTTGATCGAGCGCATTAGTCGTAAAAGTAATTGTGAACACGTGTTCGTGCCCCTTTCTTCGCTCGGGTCAAAGAAGACAAATTAGGAAATACAGTTGATGTCTTTCTTTATGCCTCAGCAAATGGGCTGCAGAGAATAATAACAAAAAAGTGGCCAGTATTCACCCAGAGACGTTTTTGCCTCTGTGACCAGACAGCGGTGTAATGGAATGTAGGAAAAAGTTAAGAATACACTTTGTCTCATTAAAGATTCATACTAGTATGTCTGTTTTTAATTGCTTAGCATTAATGTCGTCTAAGACTCCAACTGGATTGTTCATGCGTGCATAACAGAGCATATAAAGTCGTTTTCACATTTCTCCTTCTAAATCGAACGCAGTCATGGCACCAAGAAACACATGCAAACTCCAATTCACATTGCATCACTTATTTTTTCCGAGTGAGTTCAAAACGATTTGTGGGTGAAGTTCGTGTTCTTCCGAGGGGCAGCGGCAGGCAGACACAACTGGGTCAGGGCTGGCCAGCCGCAAGAACTTTCGCCAAAGCCGTCATGTAACTTTAAATTATATCTTCCAACATTTCAAGACTAGATACGGTTAAACTTAACATGAACCCTGCTACATAACACTGATAAAGCTATGTCATAAACATCTGTCAGATGTCTTGTGCTGTCATGAGCTGTCATAACAGTAACAGCATAATTAATAAATGCTGAAAGATATGATAGATGTTACAAAGTTTGATGTTATATGTGGCAGTGGTCAAATATCTATAAGTATTTATATGTTTCTTGTTGTAATTAAAGAATTAATATTTGGTGATGAACAATTGGTGCAGCACTTTCTCTGACCTCCATGCATTAAAATGTCTGTGTTTAATGTGAATTAAGTCAAACACAGCAGCTTTACTGCAAGACCTTTGGGTTTTGACTGACCCTTCTGTGTGATTTAGCCTAATGACATTAATGTTGTTCTCCATGTTCTATAAGCTGTGAAAGTCAGGGTGTTTTTATTTAATCCTATACTTATCATCTCCGTATTCCTCCGTAATAGCTGTCATGTTGTACTCCAGCTTGAAAACATGTCACAGTGGTAGGGTTTTTCTGTCGCTGTCAGCGGAACACTTGAAATGTTAAGCTTCAGTGGCCAGTTTAGTGCTACATACATGACAAAAATCATGGCTGTCACTTTTCACAGTGCGGAACAGGCAGATGCAAATGTATATAGCTTTAAAATTAGTGAAAGGCCTTTATACCACTTGTTGGAATATTGTTATGAGGACTTGATTGCTTTGCACCACAAGGGCTTTTATGAGGTCAGATGCTGATTTGTTCTGGATCACAAATATTGCTCCGTCTCTTCCAAAAAGGCACTGGATGGAGATTCATCAATGACGTTTCCCTGACCCATGGGGCAAGGAAACTAAGTGTTGGCTAAAGGGAAAGTTACCTTAGACGCATGTGTGGCTGCTGAAAACTGTCCTACACAAATTACAATGTCTCTCTCTGGTTCAGTTGTGTCAGCAAACGTGAAAGCATCAAACTTCACTAATTAGAGGGTCTCTGTCTGGTTACTCTGGGATTCATTGTCTATCTCCAGACTTTGTAATCTGCTGACTGATAATTTGATGAAAGGTTTGTTCTGCGTATAGTTTTGTTTGTGGAAACGAGCAACTGACGGAACAGCAAACAAATGAAACATTAAAGCAAGATATGTGAATTGTAACTTCTAAGAGCGGTTCAAATACAAACTATTGCTGTAGATCAGACAAATCTATTAATTTTACATATGCTATGACAGATGGGATATGATGTCATGAGATTTCATGATTGATTGTGATCAGTAATGTAATCAGCAAAGTTATGTTACAAGTTATTGTCATGAAAGATGCTAATTAGTACTAAGTGTACTATGGTGGCTCTGCAGTGGGCTGGCGCCCCACCTAGGGTGAGTCCCTGCCCTGTGCCTATTGGTCCCATGAAAGGCTTCTATAACTGAAACCAAGCAGTTACAGGAAATAAATTGATGAATGAATGAATGAATTAATTAATTAATGAATGAATGAATGTACTATTGTGAGGCATCAAGATACGAAACTTAATGAAGCCTGTCAGAGCGTTACCAGTAATGCTGGCATGATGCTGCTATATTACTAATAAAACAGCATATGAATCTGTCACACAACGCGTATTCCCATAATTATGTCCTGGTCACATAGCAGCTTTCAAATAAAGTGATATTCATTATTCTCTAATCAATCAGCCGAGCAAAGTCATTTTTTAAAATAACCATACTTCTAGGAAATGCACCGTATGCAAGCATTAATTTTACATGTGGTGTAACTTTTTGGACAAGACTTCTTCATTTAGCCCCGTTCCCACTCCAACAACTTTGTTTCTGCCTTCGCTTTTTGCCATGTTCAAAGACGGATGGTGGAAAAAGCCGGCGTTTTTGTCCCCCTTGGGTTTGGGCTGTGATAAAGCACAGAGTCCAGTGGAGAAACCTCTAAATCATTTTCTCGTTTTCCCTGAAAAGAAACATTCGCTCAAGCACAGGAGTCATATTAGCACACGGCGACTCCCCAGAACAATACTGCTACACAGAGCCGGGTGCTCATTTCAGCATATGTCAATAATTAATAGGAACTCCCTGGCACTCCATTCACAGAAGTTAAACCATGAATAATTGGATTCAACAATTGGATTCATTCTTAAAATGAGTGATAATCTGAGAGAAGTACTGCAAACTTACAGAAAGCACCCTCCAACACACCCTCCCTTAATCGTAAGGTAAACTGCTTGTTATGGTAAAATATCAACACTGTATTATGATGTATGGCCTCGGGGTTAGACAGGTAATGCTAGCCGTAACAACTGTTGGTTTTCCGTATTTCTGCTCCATTAAACTCTGAGACTGGCCCTGATTGAACTGTTAAATAAAGCGTGTACCTTTCTCCCACACACTCTGGTCAGGAAGCTCTGGGTAATGACCTTTTCCTGCACAGAGAATAGAAAGACTGGGCTCATCGCTCATGGCTCATCTTCAGGACCCCCATATGCTGTCCATCTAAATTTCCCCCCGACATGCGCTTGGACACCTGAGTGATGCTTTCACCTGTTTTCAAACACGTGACTCAACGTCTTCAATGGAGGGCAAAATGATGCGGAGCATAAAAATATCACTGTCATAACATCCATGATAAGGTTAAGAAATGTCACATATATTTCAAAATATAAAGGTTAAAGTACGTATGATGGAAAGTATAGCCGTCATGTAGGCCTAGAGGGAAACCAGAATGGGAGGGTGATTTGTCGGAAGTGGTGTATCTTTTGAATATACATTCATGAAGTAAATCTTCATAAGAAGGAATAGAACTATTGGAATTAACGTGCTACCAAGCTATGGATTTTGCTACCAAATCAAATTATTTTCCCATGCTACACCTACAAACGTGTGCTTTCTGAGCAGTATTCGCTTTTTAACGTAATAATTTGCAATATTAATTAAATGATCATAATGATCTACTGCATCATAGAAATATCTCACGGAGCACTATCCCTGTCTAAAATCTATGCTTTGTTGTACTTAGTATGATTGCTTCAAATAACTGTATTTGTATTAGTGCTGCGTTAACGCGAGACTCGATAAAAAAATATCGCCGTTAAACTATTCACAAAGTTGGGTTGGGAGCTGGGTCTATACTATGCAAGCTTTACTCTTTCTTTACTCTTTCTCTCTCTCTCTCTATCTCTATCTCTCTCTCTCTCTCTTTCTTTCTCTCTCTGGTTCGTGACTTTTCCGGATCGCGCCTGTTTTAAACCTGTCTCGCTCTCTCTGTCGCTCTCTCTCTCTCGCTCTCTCTGTCTCTCTCTCTCGCTCGCTCTCTCGTTCATGCGATCATCTCTCTCTCTCTCTCTCTCTCTCTCTCTGTATCTCTCCCTCTCTCTTTCTCTCTGTATCTCTCCCTCTCTCTTTCTCTCTGTATCTCTCCCTCTCTCTTTCTCTCTGTATCTCTCTCTCTTTCTTTCTCTCTGTATCTCTCTCTCTTTCTTTCTCTCTGTCTCTCTCTCGTTCCTGACTTTTCCATATTTAAACCTCGGGTTAATATTTACATTTTCTTTAAGGGTAATGTATTAAACTGAGTTCCAAATGAAATTAATGTGATCTGGGAGAACATTTGGAGGCATATTTATGGTTTACACTATAAAAACAGGCATTGGGATTAATCTAAATTAATCTCAAGATTACAATGAGATTAATCTAGATTTAAAAAATTAATCTATGCCTCTAATACAAACACATGTAGGTTCACAAGTAATTGGGGAGGGAATAAAATAGCACTGTAGACACCAAAGCCTTGATAGTTATTATTGCCACTGTAAAGAAATCCAAGCTGGTAAGTTGCTCTAAAATAAATCATCTTACATAAAAATACATTTTAGTCACTGAACTATGAAGATTTTTTTTAAAATAATGGCAGAAATCCATTTTAAGCCCATTGGTGTTAACAAGATCAAGGGCAGGATCTAGAGGCAGTAATGAGGTCATTATCATATGCATTCTTTAGTACTGAAGTAATAAATAATTGACATTTTTGACAAAACAATTTTTAATATATTGCTATAGCACCCCTGTCTCAACCCTTATCTCTCCTGTATATAAGTATGACATAATGTATCTTTAGTTGTGTTTAACTGTATTCTAAACCTACTTCTGTCAATTCTGCTTTTATATTTTTTCTAAATCTGCGGGCTAGCGGCAAACGACATCTCGTTGTACTGACACAATGACAATAAAGCATCTAGCCTTAATAGAGCAGCACAGTCAATGGAAAAGAAAAGCTGTATGCAGTGTCATTCGCCCACAACAGGAAATTATGTTCCCTTTTAATCTGTGGTTTTAATTTGTCAATAAGCATTCTTACCATGAAGTCTCTCTCGGATCATCTGGCTTCTGCCACTAAGCTGGACTGTGTTCTCTGCGAGAGCAGCTCGGTCACCCTGAACACAAACACAAAAAGCCACCACATCACCACCACAGCGCAGGCACCAGTTCCACACTATAAGCCGCTTTGCCCTTTATGTGAATGACTTTGTTCAAGGCTTACAGAATCATGGAAGACGTCTTCCACCAGCTGTTTGATAACTTTGTCAGGAGGAGGCAGGAGCGAGGCTTTGTGGTGCGATTCACACGCCTCCAGGATGGTGTTGAGATTTACTCGACGGTGAGCCATGTCTTCACACATGCTCAGCAGAAGGCAGTTCAGAGAGTCACTCAACTGAATGGGCTGCACCAGAATAGAACATTCACAATGTTACGGCAACAAAAGTCCAAAAGTTTCACTTACATGCACGTTTCAGTAATTAAGAGTCTCACCTGGTTTTGAGGAAGGTGATAGTCCACTGACCAATACAGAGTCATGCCAAGAGAGTACACAGTCATCTGAAAAGAATGATGGCAAAGCAATAGAAAATATTTAAACAGCAAAAATGTGCATTCAAATGCATTCAGAAACAAAACTGTGCAAAATGCTTTATTCATTTGTAACACATTTGAATATAAAAAGTTTTAAAAAATATTAACAGCTAGTGTTGGTATTAATTGCAACTTGGCACTGTTTTTTTTGAGTGTGTAAAGCCTATTCAGAACAACATATACCAACAAAATGTATGTCTTCGAAATAAAGTCAAAGAAGTATGATTTGCGAGAATCACAAAATTGTAAAGTAAGTTTTGTGTGCAGCAATATCTCCCATGATGACAATATAACATACATTGTGTACCTAATACCAATTAGAAAATCTGAAAATTAAATGATTATTTGGATACATTTCTACCACAAATAAACACATACGTATGCCCTTTTATTTTGCATTAGTATATTCAGTATTTGCACTTTACATTGTTCTAACTGGGTATTTTGCTCTAATTATATGGTTACCTGTTCAGGGACTTCAGGGCCTCTGATGGAACATATCTTTTCTCATTAATGAGAGTTTTTGTTTGTGTTCCTTGCCAAAATATGCTAACAAACTAAATATACAAATTTCAGTCTTTATTCTATGTATTTTAGGACCATTTCTTTTGGTCTGTAAATCAAATGAGATCTGATGGGAAAAAATATGAACACAAGCAACACTGATTTATATATACACTTTTAAATGTGGCCTTAAAACTCACCTTTTTAAATAAGCCTACTCTTGTTGATTTTATTTGTTGTGATTTTATTTGCTGTTTATTTTTTTTGTAGCACTTTGAGATTGTTTGTAATGGAAAGTGCATTAGAAATAAAATTTATTCTTCTTCTGCTTCTTCATCTTCTTCTTCTTCTTCTTCTTCTTCTTATTATTATTATTATTATTATTATTATTATTATTATTATTATTATTATATGATTCAGTACATATAGAATGTACTGGAACGCTGTGTTTTTAAGCCACTTTAAATATCTTAGCCCATACTGATTGTTTTGTCTTTCCAGGACTACCTTTTAAAGCAAACATTTTATGATGGATTTGTTCAGGAGTCACATGAATATGTTGGCATTAAAGAATTCCCAAAGTTCACAATGACAGACAGAAAATATATGCGTTTACTGGTTGAAATTCTCAGCATTTTTCTATTTTTATATATCTTTTAAACCATATTGCATAGTAAAAGTGCATGTGTGTGGGTTTATTTTTAATATAGCTGGTGTAGTAATGGTGAACTGATTCATCTGGACAGATGGAAACAAGGAGCTCCTCCTGTATCACCACTAGATGGCAGACTTTGTGTTTCATGGGTTCTCCCTGAAGTCACATACTATATATTCCTGCCACATTGCACACACAGAGACAAGGGACTAATTCAAATTAGCCCTGTTGTTGGTCCTATAGTCAAGAAAATCCACAAAATACACTGAAATGGAGTATACAGACCCCCAGTTTTGTATTCTTCAATCCTAGTATTTAAAAGGTGAATAACTGTAAGACATGTTTAGATGGAAGAAAAACTATTTTGCTGCAGTGCTCATCCATTACCATAAGACTCTTAGTAGTGAAACACATCATACTCGTTACTGACCTTCTCCATGGCCAGTTTAGTGGTGATGGCACGGCCCTGCAGCATCTCTGGTGCAGTAAAGGCACACGCCTCATCTGTCATTGCACAATTCTTGAACGCGAGAGTGCCAGTTGCAGACAGGAGCAGTGACGCAGGACTGATGATGTTGCAGATGTTGTTGTGACCTAGAAAAAAAGGGAACTCATTAAATACTAAGTATACAATAACATACGCTGCATCTGTGATCAGTAAGAATCTACTGTTTATGGAGATTGAGTGCGAAGCTATCACCTTTACCTTTATAGGAGAGATCCAGCAGCGTTTCAGCAGAGCCCAGCAGCAGTGACCAGATCTCATCTTCTTCTAGAGGCCCTCCCCTAGCCTCTAGCACCTCAGCTAGGGTCACGAACGTGCTGCTCATCCTGCAGACTCACGGGACAGACTCCTGGAGAAAAGGAAGAGGGAATCTAGCTCACAGAATACAGATAGGTGGCACTAGGACAAAGGAGGCTGTGCATCACAGATGTCAATGGAATATGGTGATGATAAGGTTCCCCACCAGCAGCACATCTGTACAATGCATACTTTAAATACTCCATATAATATAATATACTCCATATAATATAGTATATCATTTTTTAATTATTACAACACACAAAATAATGGTTGTAGAGTGTAGTGTGTTGACATAGCTTCATATTTAAACATAGCATTAGACTTTCATTTGAAATCTTACACCAAACAGACTGCCCTATATTTGCTAACTGCTAACTTTGCTAACTTGCAAACTAATTTATTCGTTCGAAACGCTCAGAATGTTTTACTGAGTGATTTACTTAGTCAATGATTTTGTCTCGTGTTTCATATTGTAACGTCACATGGTAAGCCATCAATGAGAAATACTGCTAGCTGCTTTGTAAGTACCATCCAGAATACATGTGAAAATGATCAATAGATTTTTTTATACATACATTTCAATTCATCGAATGATACAAATTAACTACAAACTAACCGCCAACGCTGCTTCACTGAATGATGTGGTTTAGAGGAACAGTAGTGCTCACAGAGGTCAAATTGAAAAGGCCATGGCTCAGCGTAATCACATTGGTTACACTACTAAATACCTTTCACATGGTATTTTGAAAGCAGACATGCAACTGTTGTGGCATCTTGCTTTTGGCAGCAGCAAGACAGCTACGGGCCGGTTAAATCTGACAACAAAAAATAAAAGTGTTGAAGGCTGAAAACAAAAAATCTGACAACAAACAAATTAGTCTTAGTCTAATTGTTAAAACCCCCAAATTCCAAACTAGCCATTCTGTCTTCACTGAAATGTAACAGTGTTTCTTTTGTATGTATAAGATGTAGACATGTATCTTACATGAAATGCTAAATCCACAAGGATGTCAGAAAATAAAGAGAACTGGACAAGTGCCAGGTCAGTCTAAGTACTGACTTTATCTGACCTTTGTAGTAATCCGCCAGCAGTGAAGTCCTGTATAAACCTTTATAGATACTTTCATTTGAAGTAAAAAAAAAAAATGAGCAAACTAACATAGATCTAATGGAGGGCAAGTGAAGTAATCTTGGGAAAAAAGGCCGGTTTCACATGTTCAGTATTTGATGCATAATTAACATTATGTAGAATTAAACTGAGATTCGGATGGCAACATTAAAACAACACTAATGCACTTCTCCGATTAGGTTTGGTATTATTTTGTACAAAGTGACAACTACAAAAAACAAAATGTACTGCAATTGTGATGAAGACAATTTTGTAGAGTTACACCCAACACTGCTGCAAAAAGAACTATCCAAACATTTTGCTGTGTATATGATAAATCACAATAGTGGACACGACCAATTTGGTTCGTAAACATTAAATGTGTAGAATCTGTGAAAGAAATACTGAAATATTCTACACTTGTTATTCTAAACCAGATCCTATTCATGATACTCCTACAAACTTTACGAGATACAGGTCTATTTTTTTTCATTCTGACTTTTATTTGAATTCTATAGCACATCAGAAATAGTAGAACTAACTGAAGCTTAAACAGCTACTCAAACTTTAACCCATTTATTCTGTTTTAACCCAAATTCGATGTGTCTATGCAGCATGTGGAAATGAACACCAATGTGGTATTTTGTCACATGGTTATTAACTGTAGACCCAAAATATGAGAATAACTGGGTAAGAACTGGATAAACTAACTGGTTAAGTAACCTTTCTTTTTTTTGGGATTCATACACTTTTCTGAAAGGATACTGGTGGGGCAACATTTCTCGATTAGACAGTACATTCATTATTGCCTGAAGAAAACCACTGAAATAATACCATCAAAGAAAGCCACTAGTTAGAAGTAGATGACCAGGGTCTCTATTTTTCATACTATCTAGCTTTATGATAAAAATAAGTTTGTGCCTTTTTTGCAATAACATTTTAGTAGAGTATATAATTCAGTTAAGCTATAGTCCTAATACATCTGTCTCTTATGCCCAACCCTCCTAAATCTGATAAAACCCAGCAAAGACATGTGAGAGTCATGTTAGACCAAGTTATCTTCTAAGTTCCTTTTTAGTGGAAGAGCTCTTATACAAGGACACATATACATCCTAAAAATATCTATTAACAATCTATTTACAAACAGACATTCCAAAAGTAATTTACAATTAATTCCCATTAACAAAAATATTCTTGCAGAAACTTGGGCTCGAACTTCAATAACACCGGTAGGAGCTAGGTCAGTAATTACAGAAGTATAATGGCATTAAACATCGTGGATAAACCCCACTCAAGTAAGAAATGAATCAGCTTTAAATGTTCCCTCATTTTCCAATAACTGGATAGGCTGAATTTAGAATTTAGTGCTGAACTTAGTGATATGAACACTGTTACTACAGAACATGCAATATCAAAGCAATAAGATTATTTGTTCCATTTGACTTTTACAAAATCAGTTTGGTTTTCTCTTGTTCTCAATCTCAAGGGTCAACTAAATCAGGTCTAAGTAACTGAAATCGTCTTCATTTTTACCTTCTTGCATTCGATGCCTTAATATTCCCCCGCTGATGTCTGGAGAATGTGATCAGCTACATTAATCCTCCGGGTCACAGGATGTTTCCTTCAGCTTCTGTTGGCAAGCACAGCAACGAGTAACTTTTCATTGCTCCTGTCAAAAAAACAACTACAGTTCAAAACATAATCTGATGTTTCATAGCCATATTCATGATTATCCTTTGAAGTGGGCGACTGTGCAGCCTGAGAACGTTTTCCCCTCAAATTGGCTCTATATTTAGCTTGGAGAGTTAAGAACTCAATTGGATTACTGCAAGTGCTTTGACAGCTCCAGGTGAGAGGAAGAAGGCACCAGGAGGCGTGCAGGGATTTCTGCTCCTATGATCCCTGCTAGACTTCCTCCTGAGAAAATGTAACCTCACGATTTGGGAGATATGTTTAGTGTTTTCAACAGAATTTATTATAGTATTCTTGGTAATGTTAGTAAGCAGTGATGATGTTACATTACTTTACGTTACACCACAACCCAGAGTTGCATTTATGACTATGTATATGACTTAAAAAATGGGATTCAGAGGCAGGCCTAATAGCGGTAAATTATATCATGGTATAATTCAAATTCCTGACTCCTTATTATACATTAAAAAAACATATTACTTCCTAATAATGTAAATACACAACTGAAGGATATATCAGAAACAGAAAAGACCAATACATTACAGTTAAACATTGCATAATTGCTTTCTTTTAGAGCATGTTTTGAAAATCTTTAAGAAAAAGTGAAGATTAGCTGTAATGGTTGAAGGGCTTAAAGTGCAGTTGTAACCCCAAAAACCTTTCCAGCATTATCTTTAAAATCTAAACAGAGAGTAAAGATGCAGAACTATTATGTAAAGTGTGTAAAGTGTGCTAAACTGCTCCAAGACTGAGAATAAGTCGCCTCATCATTAGAGAATTGGAGGTCTGTACATGAACAAACCCTTACAGCGTTCGTTGTTTTGATCCAGCATTTGCTTTTACACTCATAAGCCTTGTGAAAACTCCAGTGCCTGTCTGACCCATCTGTGTTTCAGTTCCCTCTGGTTGACCACCTCGACCCTAATTTTGTATAACTTATGTAGTCACTGAACTTTTCAGAGCCTTTCTCTCCCCTTTTCTTTTTTTTTTTTAAACCATGGACCATGAAACCAAACACCTTAATTCTACACCTTAAAATTACCTTCATTTCAACCTTAATTCCTCATATAGGAAATTAGAGAAATTAAGGGGAAAACGTACAGATTAAGGCTGATTAAGGGGTTAAACTACTGAATTTTCACCTTACTTTTTCATATTTGTCTCTTAAATGAAAGAACCTCCTGAACGCCTTACATTAAAGATTAAGGGGTTTCACACTCATGCCTTGAATCTAATTTTAAGGTAAAATTAGATTAGTGCATTCCTCTACTCATTAGCTAGTTCTTGGGTTAGCACTGCGTTAACCTCTTAGTTAATAGAAACGCTCAGTAGGACTGATTCCATGTCCAGTGCCTAGTTCTTGGAATATAACAAAGATGTTAGACATGGGATCAGGCCACTATGTCAGTAATGAGGAAAACTACACACTACTGTACACAAGAAGAGATCCACCTGCAAGAACAGCTGAGTGATGTGTGGAGTAGAGGAGATCAGAAACCTTCTATTACCTGAAGATTGTTTGAGGCTGTCAGCAACATATGTTAGCATTGAGTTTGATGTGCATGTGTTTTGAGTATCCATGAATAAAGGCATCAGTGACGGGGAGAGGGGTTGGGAGTGGTTTGAGCATATATGCTACCCAAAGATGCTACCCACACAAACCTCATATGTGCAAGGCTTGAGCAGGCTGAGTATGAGATTTGATGTATAAGATATAGCATGCTTCCTCCAAGTGACCATTGATGACATCCAGACAGCAGCAAAGGGAGGCAGAAAACATGAAAAGGCAGACCAGATTGTTTGCCTGACATGCATCACCTGTTTGTGGCCAACATACCAGTCCAGCATGAAACAAATTCTGTGTTGAGCGAGGCCACTAGACAGCCAAATGACTTTTTGAGGAGAAAAGTGGAAGCATGATAGCAGGAATAGCAGTGTTACACAACACTGGAGTTGCTATTGCTATTGATATACTCTAAATTAATAGTTAAACCTGCTGTAAGAAAGCTGTAACTGGTCACTCAACCCCAATAAGTATCTATTGTATGATGAAGCAATTTTTCTGAGCCACATTATGTGAGCAAAAGCTATAATTTACTAAATAATCCAATTGCTAAAGCCAGGCCAGGCACTTCGGTATGAAAGCTCTCTGGAAACTATGAGAAGAGCTCTGACGGTGTGGTGTAGATTTCTGTACTGACAGAGAAGAAGCACAAGTGAGTCTAGAGAAATGGCTCATCTCATCACTTGCTACTCACCGTGAGAGTTGTCGTAAGACTGAAAAGGGCGCTATGCATTCATCGAGTATATAACAGTACTAGATCCTAGTACGAGTGGAGTCATGCTGGTTAATGGAACGGGATGGTCCTTCACATTCACCTTCAACGCGTCTTTCTACAGAGAGTGCAGAAGGAATGAGAGGGTAATGCTATCAACTCTGGGGATTATCTGATCACTGTCATTTGATTTGTTGTCATCAAGCCCCCAGCTCTGCAGATCACACTATGAGGAGGCATGCCCAATTATGCCCCTGCACAATGGGGAAAAAGAAATGCTTTTGGTGCCTGGACTGCTGGTTAGTCTTGTAACCCAGGTAATACAAGCATGGTTATTTTATTTATCTGACTGCTTGTATGTAACTAATACAATTATTATTGTTGTTGTTGTTGTTATTATTGTTGCTAATGTTGTTTTTTGTTGTTGCAAATTTGTAATTCCTCAAGTAAGACAATTGTTATTTAAGATTACCATTCAACCCCTGCTTTTTACCCTATGCTAATTCATAGTTATTATAATGTTATATGGTCCTTCTTTTACAAGGAAAACTACACTTACTGCTGAGATCAATAATTTGCTCAGGTGCTTAAAACTTTTGCACAGCACTGTACATGAATTATTAAACATATTACATCAATCAGCAATCAGTCAGCGTGTATATGGAAAAGCCACAATCACCTAGATAGACAGAAAGGCAGACAGACACAGAGGTAAACGGATGGATGGATGGATGGATGGATGGATGGATGGATGGGTAGATTGATAGATAGATAGATAGATAGATAGATAGATAGATAGATAGATAGATAGATAGATAGATAGATAGATAGATAGATAGATACAGATAGAGATGTAAAGAGATATACAGACAGAAACAGGTCTCTGTGTGATTGGCTCTGACTCAGCGTGTGATGCCGCTGAAACGTGCGGATTGTGTGACGTAGAGCGTCATGTCGCCTGCGGCGCGTGCTAGGCCTGCCTGTCAGTGGAAGGAAGGGCTGCGTGCGTGTGTGTATGTGTGTGTGTGTGTATGCAGTGAGGTCATGGTGTTTTCAGCTAAATAACAACACACGTTAATAATACCGGAAAGCTTCACTCGCTCGTCTCTGAAGGCTCCGGAGCTGGAGGTGGACCCCGGGACGAGAGAAGACGGTTGGAGACGCTCCGGCAGCAGGTAGGGAGTGCTGGAGCCATGGAGAGGGTGTATTGTTTAGCTGTGGGGGAGGGTGCAGGCAGGCTCACACTGCACCACCACAGCTGATTTTCAGCCATATGTGCGGGTTATCTGACAGCCCTTCATCTCTGGATAACGAGGATCCGCGTTTTACCACAAAATGGCACATTCAGAAAAGGTTGGACCTATTTTTCTTCTTAGATACAACGCCTTGTTTGGAGGCTAGCTAGGCTAATTGTCAAGCTGTTCATAGTGCCCTGCATCCAGCCTCCCCTTCGCTAGTCCACCCAGTTCTCGCTGTGTTCGGGCTCCTATCTGTATGTGGTAGCGATGCCACAACCACAAACGAATGTGTTGGGTAGTTTAGTAGTGGTGTAGTCTCAAAATGTCCCTCCTCACCATCCTAGTGTTGACAGGAGGGACTGAATGGGGACAGTCTCTAATCAAGGTTGTTGATCTTCAGCACGCTACCACACCAAACAACACTGTCAAATATTGATCTATTGAATTGCTTCGTAAAGAAAAGATTTTACAGCTCGACTAAAAGCCCCGAAGAGGCACCAGACTGTTTTGCACCTGCTGGATCGAAAGTGAATCTATAGTCATGCTTTTACAAAGGACTAGACTCATCTAATTTCGATATCCCTCTTGAATGGTGGTCCTGTGTCCGCAGATTTAGTATTTAAAACGTCTCCTCGGTACTGTGACAGATGTGTGGCCTAAATGCTGTGTTTGCATTTGTGTGTTTGGACAGTAGATCTGGGTTAAAATACATAGTGCCCTTTTAAGTACTATGATTGCTGTTATCCATCATAAGTATGGCATTTAGGTTTTGGTGGGGTTGCAGATATGAAGACTTGATATTTCTGGAATCTGCCTCTTGTGTAACTCATCTGTATGTTTCTTAACCCTTAAATTTGCTCAGACAGTTATTTAAATTGCTTTCAGATATAGCAGATATCACTCATCATCTTCACAGTCTGCTACTGTAATTATTTTTAATAAAAGATACTGACAAGATGTTTCTAGTCTGTTATCTTGGGTTTAGAAATCCTAAGTATTCACTTTTCAGTCTTGAGACTTTTAAAATAATCAGGACAACTCTGGCTCATTATAGATGTGTTCGTGGTATTCTATGATAGTATATGAAACACTTGTCTTCTGTCTGCTGAAGTTTGGAAGTATGCAGGTGAGAAGAAAATGGTCTTGCTGAACACACTGCTATTCATTCTCAGTATCGTTTGATTTAGATATACAATGATTGCTGTATGACATTGCTTTTTCAGATGAACTGTGACAGATGTGTAATGTTTCCCATCATGTTATTGTTTGTGGTCTAGGTCTATAGACATCTGCACTGCATGAATGCTAAGACATCAGTTTGCCTGGACTTCACCATGAATAAAAACAAAAGAGAAAAGGAATTCTACAGTATAGATGTGGGGGATTCAACATTCACTGTTCTGAAGCGCTATCAAAATCTAAGGCCGGTGGGCTCAGGAGCACAGGGAATAGTCTGGTATGTGCTTATGCTTGGAGATCCAACATCAGCAGTTGAGTTGCAGCAAAACACGGATCAGTCGACGAATGTTTACTCATGACCTATTTGTCCTTATTCCCCTGTAGTTCAGCATATGACCACCACCTTGAAAGAAATGTGGCTATTAAAAAACTTAGCCGGCCTTTCCAGAATCAGACACATGCCAAACGAGCGTACAGAGAGCTGGTGCTGATGAAGTGTGTCAACCATAAAAATGTAAGTCCTTCTGAAATATTAGACAGACTTCAGTGCTGTGGGAAACTAATAGGTGCTTACTGATGCCATTATTCAGTTGTTACATGTTTCATCCTCACGTAAGGTTACTTTATCTTTATCTGCAGATTATTGGCCTCTTAAATGTTTTTACACCCCAAAAAACATTAGAAGAATTCCAAGATGTGTAAGTATACTGCAGAATGCTTCTAACAGTCATCAAGACATATTCATTGGAAGCTAAAATTGCAGATTATTTTCAAGCACACTGCACTAAAGGTGAGGAAAAATGTGGACCATTGCTTAATTGCCCTCGTCTCTCTCTCTCTCTCTCTCTCACTCTCTCTCACACACACATACACGCACTCCCCCGCCCCTTTCTCTCTCACCCCCCTCCCCCCTTTACGCCCTCTTTTGCCACTCCCTCTCTCTCCCCACCAACCCGACGACAGTTACCTAGTAATGGAGCTGATGGATGCCAACCTCTGCCAAGTCATTCAGATGGAGCTGGACCATGAGCGGCTGTCGTATCTGCTGTACCAGATGCTGTGTGGAATTAAACACCTCCACGCTGCTGGGATCATCCACAGGGTCTGTGCTCAGTAGCTAAAAGGAAACACTGTCGTACGGAGCTGGTGTAGCACTGAGGGCAAAAAGCTTAATAATCAGTTAAGGTGAGGGAGGGGGAGGGGCTCCATCCCCACAGCTGAGTACAAAAAGCTCCAGCTCGTCCTGCCTGCTGCTGCTGCTGACTGCATTGCGCAGGCGAGGCAGGAACGTGCTGAGAGGACCAAGAAGGAAAGCGATCAGCCCAGAGTAAACAGTTCTCTCATCTATCACGTAGCACAAGGAGGCAGTATTGATTTTACTTGGTACAGTGAAGTATTTTTCGCTTAGAAGTATAGCAATTATGTGTGGATAATTATGTGCCCTGGCAAGGTCATCTTCTTGTTTTCATTAATGACAACCTTCAAACAGGCAGATTACCAACATGGATGATTTATTAGAGAGGGATGTCATAGCTGTTCTCAATCGTATATTAGGATACGAGAAGCAAACCCTCAGCCAAAACCTTAAATGTGCATCCTTTAGTAAAGGAACACTGGAGCAATAATGAGGGTGTAGAATAGTATATAAACATAATTTTATATAAATATGCAGTTTATTACAACTTGCCTTTCGTATTAATTTGCATACACAAACTTGGTCGCTACAAACATACACACACGTGAGATCCTGCTGGTGTGGGTGATGCAAAGCAGCTTAAGATTATATATCTGCCCCTTATTGAGAATGTTCTGTATGAAAAGACAGTTTTATAATGACAAATGGGATTATGTTTATAATTTAAATTGCAAAGTAGTCAACAAGATCATACATTTTAAATGATCAAGTAATCAATTTATAATAGTGACCGCTCTGGTAAACAGCATTACACCCAAAAGAATCCTCCTGCATAATATTTGAAAAATGTCAAGGGCATACCATGAAATGTATATATATTACGGCATAAACACAATAGTCGACTACAGAGGCACGAGTCGACGCCCCCTGAGAGAAGTCAACTAGTCATGTGGTTTTTCCTCTCTCGCTGCCCTCGCTTGTGTATGCAATGCAAGCTCTGCCTCTTACGCTGACACGCGTTACCTGGTTTAACCAATTATTATAGTCCCTTCATAAAAGGGGCGGTACTATTAGCGTGAGTGCTATCTAAACACGAGACCACAACACAGACAGACATCACATGTGTGGAGATACTTCACTCTAGACACACAAACAGCACGGAGACCTGCACAAACTGCAGTAACAGCATCGGCGTCCATCAGCTCCGCCAGCTAATGTGGCTAACACTAGCACTGCAGGGAGATCATCCTGCCGCAGCTTAAACTGCTCCCACTCGCAGTTGTACACTTAAATGTAGCAGAATATTCAAGGTGTCAGCCATTGTTTAGTTTTGTCATGTTGACTGTTAATGTCTGTCAAAAAAAAACAGAAATACTGAACTTTTATTTTTATTTTATGACTAAGCCTATTTGCAGCCCAGATTACTCTTATAGTGAGGCAAACAAGTGAGCATACTGAATCTTGGACAACAAATTTCAGGATGATCTACAATACCTCTTATTACTAGGGGTGATGGGCCCGCTGTAAAATTCAAGGGCACAAAATGATGGGAACCTAGTAGTACAACGGTCTCCACACCACCTTTATGAATTCACTTCACACATTTTTGATCACTTCACTTTTGATCATACAGTAGCTTTGCATTGGTGTTCTTGAAATACAATGTGTGCTCCTTTACATCTGCAGGACCTGAAACCCAGTAACATTGTAGTCAAGTCGGATTGTACCCTAAAGATCCTGGACTTTGGCTTGGCCAGGACAGCAGCTACCGGTTTGCTGATGACCCCATATGTGGTGACACGCTACTACAGAGCCCCTGAAGTCATCCTGGGAATGGGATACCAAGCCAATGGTCAGTGCTGCTGACAAGTTTCAGAATGCCCTCTTGGCACTGCTTGCAGATGCTTAACTGCAAACATCATCCTCATCTTGCATGTCTCATTTCATGCTTTGATAGGACACTCCTTTGCTTTCATTAGCCTTATGGGTTTGGTGTGATGTGCTGTTTATGTTGCAGGTCTTGCTGAGCATCAGTTTTGCATGGTCTGATGATTCCACAAAATGAAATAATGATGAATCTACATAACAACTACCAGCTGACTAATTCTTGCTTGTTTGCTGCCTAACTGTTTTCTCTCTTTCTTCCTGCTACAAACGATTAGTGGACATTTGGTCTGTGGGCTGTATTTTGGCAGAAATGGTTCGTCACAAAATCCTTTTCCCTGGAAGGGACTGTATCCTTGTGCTGTTCTTGGTGGTTTATCACATTATGCGGGAATATTTTTAGAGGCAGAAGAAGATCCAGAAACCACGTTGTCCATCTGCCTCTAGTGGACCCAATTTCTTGTCAAATAATATGATCAAATGATTTTTTTAAATACAGTAGAGCTGTATATTATCAGCTTTTTCATCTAGAATAGATCAATAAACATCCATTTTTTTTTCTGTCTTTTTTTTGTGGTTGGGGAGGTACCACGATGGAATTAATGATATGTTAACAACACTGACACCATAACTCCACTTTGTTACGTGTGCTGCTCTTTCCCATCTGTCATTTTCCATTGGGGTCAAGTGGACTGACTAGTCCTTTCTGTAGAGGGTGTTGATGAGGTGCAGATGAACTCAAGACCTGCTTTTGCTAGCTTTTTTCATCTCGCAGGTTTAACTGGTAAGGTCACGGAAGAGTTTCATTTGGGAAAATTAGCCATCAGAGTTCAGATAAACTGTAACTGAACTGGTATGTGCTTACCCATTATGCCACTATTCTCAAAGTAGCAAACTACTCCAAGTTAATGGAAAGAATGGTTTTATGAACACGCTGTCCAACTCATGATGAGTCAGTGATTTTATTTATTTTTTTTTGTAGTTTGATTATTTATATTTATTTTAAATCTTCTTATGGAAGGTTGTGCTGGCGGTCTTGTGAGATTTATGTGTTTTTTTTTTATTTTTTGTTCAGTTACTGTTTCCCTTTTAAGGCTGATGCTGTCAAAACCTCACTTGCATGTTCATTATTTTCACATGTGTTTTTACCCCTCATTCCACCTCCACGTGTCTTAGCTCTGTCTGTTTTAGTTATGTTTGTGATGCATGCTAAATTCATTTTCATTTCATTTTCAGTTGATGTCTGGTCTGTTGGCTGTATCATGGCTGAAATGGTCAGAGGTAGTGTTTTGTTTCCAGGTACTGATCGTATCCTTACCTGTCTGTTCTTGCTCGTTCATGCCGTTCCCTCTTTTACACTTTGAGGAGTGTTTATATGTAGGATGTTCATAAAATCAGGGCCTGGTCTGCTGAGCACTGAACTCTACAGTAACTACTACTCGTTTATCAGAAACAGTGTCTGATTGTAAACCAGTTCCCACCAAAAGCATTTTTGAAGGTCACCTGTCTCATGGACCAAACATAGGTTTTATGTTTCAGTCAACACTGACTCTGCTTAATACGTGTCTTAGATGCGTCAGAATGCGACGCCTTCCACCCTGCTGCATTTCTCTTTTTTTTCCCCATTGCTATTTCTGAATGAAGCACGGCAGAAAATGAGTGGGAAGCAGTGTGAACTGGATGTGTGGTTGCTTGATGACGCTGTGCTTACATGTCGCTGGTGCATCCGGCGTGAACGATGCAGTGCTTTTCTTAACCATGCAATCTCAAGATATTGATCAGTGGAACAAAGTTATTGAGCAGCTGGGAACCCCATCCCAAGAGTTCCTGATGAAGCTCAACCAGTCTGTAAGGACTTACGTGGAGAACAGGCCCCGATATGCAGGATACACCTTTGAAAAACTCTTCCCTGACGTTCTCTTCCCTGCTGATTCAGATCACAACAAACTGAAAGGTACAGAGTGGGTTAATCAAAAGCTGTGTCATTACTTTAAAAATGATGGCGGTGTGTTCTTTGTGATTGCATTGAAAAGGATAGTATGTGTGTATGAATAGGTCACAAAAAAATCTGATGTACATAATTTCCCTTATCCTAGATACTTCATACTTTAATTTGTGATTAACAGTACTGTCTTCCTTTCAAGTCCACCTGAAATGTATATGAGGTGATCAGCAGTCTGAATGTGTGATGTGTTTTTAGCGAGCCAGGCTCGAGACCTGCTTTCCAAAATGCTGGTAATAGATGCTTCCAAACGCATCTCTGTAGAAGAAGCTCTACAGCACCCCTACATTAATGTGTGGTACGACCCAGCGGAGGTAGAGGCGGTGAGTACACAAATCGTAGTGTTTTTATTTATGGTACATATTTGTTGTTCAGTAAAACAAATGCCTTTTTTATAGTGTAAACCCTAAATATGCCCCCAAATATGCTCTCAGAACAATTTAATTTAAACTCTGTTTAATGCATTACCCTTAAAGAAAATGTAAAGGTAAACCCGTATTTGCCTCTTTTAATTGCCTCATTTCCTATTACTAGTCAAGATATTTTGACATGTGAGGTGAATGACAACACCAGCTACAATTTTGCGCTCTTAAGAACTAGTATTTGTATTTGGTGCAAAAAAAAAAAACAAAAAAAACTTAAGTTCCTTTCATTTCTTTTCATATTCCAGCCTCCTCCAGCGATCACGGACAAGCAGCTGGATGAGAGGGAACATACAGTGGAGGAGTGGAAAGGTGGCAGCAGCTCTATTCCTTTTTCACCATTAATGTCACTGTGTGAAATTTGATGCAGACGAAAGAGCCAAAAGTTCAGTGTGAATATCATTTGCCCTCTGCACACGTAGTCAAAAGCTTGTCTGATGAAGTCACCTGAAAAGTGTTAATGACCCCCTCAGGCATGGTTAAATGGCTTATGCATGTTACTTAATTTAGACAGATAGATATTTCTTTCGACTCGCATGGGGAGGGTACACTGTGGCAACTGGCACCTTGCCTGCTTCCATGACATACTCTCCCTCTCCCTCTCTCTCTGTATGCCCCTACATATCTGTCTATCTATCTATCTGTCTATCTCTCTGGCTATTTGTCTATCTGTCTATCTATCTGACTATATCAGAGCTGATTTATAAGGAGGTTATTGACTGGGAGGAGAGGATGAAGAATGGTGTGATCCGAGGTCAGCCACCTCCTCTAGGTTAGTTAAATTGATTTCTTCTTAAAAATAAATAAAAAATATAGTGCCAGTATAGGTAAGTGCTGTTATAATAATAGAATGCATTTGTTGACACGGGTCAATTCGCTTAACTGTTCAGGGACCAGTTTCTAAATATTTGTATGCACTACTTTGCATGACAAGTTAAAGTTGAAAAGTTAAAAAGATGATTTTATATTTAAATCTTTGTAGTACTATAACTCTATAAAAAGTAACCATAGTTACATACAGATCACCATGTTAGTGGTTAGTATAATTAATGGCCTGTCTTTTTTCCTTTCTCTGTATTTACATTCAAAACATTCAAAAATTGGTCGATACACACCCGTACGTTTAGAATACATGATGTAACTAACTGTTAATGGTGTGTACGCAGTACCTGTGTGTGATTATGACTGATCTATGTGTTTCTCATAGCACAGGTGCAGCAGTAGTGAATGGATCCCCCCAGCCTTCCTCCTCCTCTTCCATCAACGATGTGTCCTCCATGTCTACAGAGCCCACCATGGCCTCAGACACAGATAGCAGCCTAGAGGCCTCAGCAGGACCCCTGAGCTGCTGCAGATGACTATCGCCTTCCCCTGGAGCCTCTGTGTGTGTGGCATGGTATCAGATTTAGGCCAGTCAAATTGCATCTTTTAATGCCAGGCGTGATATTATTTGCTTCCCCTCAAAATGCCCAATTTTTAAAGTCAAGAAGCTCTACTAACCCCTGGCTACTAAAAGTGAGGACTTCTGCACACTCAGTTCTTGCTTTCTAAGCTCAGATATCAGATAAAACGTTTTGCTGTATTGTTATAGAAGGATTACCTGTAAAGATTAAATAGTGAATATATTTTCCTTTTTTCTTTTCTTTTTTTTGAGTGAATGTGTTTTTACTTTATTGATTTTTTGTGGGATTTTTTGAGTGAATATACTTAGAAACAAGATTCATGTTAGTGTTTCGAATATCCGGATACTGATGTAAAAATATAAAATAGTGTACAAATTGATATGAGTGTAGTATAGCTTTTTAATTTTGGTTATAATTGTATTTTTCCCTGCAAAACCTTTTCCCAGGTGGCTTTTTTTTCCATAATTCTTGCCCAGAACACTTTTATTTTTGATGTGTACAGTTTTGTTACAGCTAATAATCATGCATAGCATCCAAAATGTTTATATATATATATATTGGTTATTTGATTAGACAGCATGTTTGTTTGTTTTTTTTTTGGGGTTTTTTTTGCTGCTTTTAAATATTTTTGGGTGAATGACTGACTGTGACAAATGACTCTATGTAGCGTACATTCTAGTCTCACATCCATTAGGTTTGTCTAGTAATGCATTTCAGCTTCATAATGAATCTCTGATCATTGTAGAGTTAACATTGGTTATATAGTTTCGTGACACTAGTTTTTTCATTCATTTTGTTTTTATTTTTTTTTTATTGACATAGTTGGTAGTTCAGTGAGACTTTGAGTAATCAAATGCTATCCTGCACAGAGAGTGGCCTCTTCTCAAATCAAGAACAAATGCATTCTCGTTTTGTATGCAAAAGTGCTAATCGTTTCTACACTGGTTCACGACAGCTAATCGTTTATTTTTGTGAAATGAACCAAAATTGAAAAGAATTTATTTCCATATACTTTAAAGGTGTTTTTATTTTATATTTTTATCAGGTGAGAAAAGTTTGCAACGGCAGGTACTGTAAATACATGTGTGGTATAAGTGTGTCGCTTAGATTTACAGTACAGTAATTGGTGAATGTTTGGGCTCGATGTTTGTTGTCCCCAAAGACGTTTTTCTTCTCAGAGCAGTGTTTGTAAGTGTGAGATTATAAATTGAATGTTTGGATGAAGATGAATGGTTATGAATGTCGTGGACACTGGAGGTTTGGCCTGTTTAGTGGCAAAACAATTTTTATGGAAGAAAACCCCTCAAGCAGATTTTGGTTTAGTCATTTCTGATTTTAAGTGCTCTTAACAGTGGCGGTAATGATGTGGCCCTTTGAGAATTCTTAGCTGCTGTCGGTTTTTTTTAACAAGAATTAAATCTGAATATGCTCAAACGATGTTACCCTCGGATTACATTAGACGGTGAACTGAACAGGATCAGCTTCAGTAGAGTTTGAACTACCTCACGCTTTACTCCTTGTTTGATGAACATTACAGCCCACATTTTAGGAGCAGCATCCCAGTGTGATATTTGTTGGTTTATTTATTTAATCATTGTTACTATGATGCTTGTGTTGTAGTGTCATGTCTAGCTGATTTGAATGAACTGTGAGAATGTGTGTATGGCATGTTTCAGTTTTAAGTGGCCATATGGTTTCTTTTTGTCTTTTATTTCAGTTCAGATGCAATATTGTTTTAAAGGTTCTGCCTGGAACTACTTTTCTTGTCATTTCATTTGAATCCTTCTCTGAGATTGTTAAAGCTTAAGGGAGCTGTGTGTAAGATGAAGGGTATCCTACAGCCTTTGCTTACTTCCTTGATAATCCAGTCTAAACCTAAAACATGCTCCTGGTTCGACCCACTTCATCACACGTTCCCATTTATGTGTATCCTTGTGCCATGCAAAATGAAAACACAACCACGTTTATCACATTCTGACTCTTTTGGCATGAAAGTCAATAGGATTTTTGAAAACTAGCTGTGCACCTCTGACTGATATCGGGCAATGATGTTCACTTGACTGGAGCTCCTGAAGTCATCATCAAATATAATAAAACATTCAAAATCTTACACGTAGCTCCATCAGTCATGCACATAGATGGAGAAAAGTGGTACATGATCCTGAAAATATTCTCAAAAAAGCTGTACATGTGAAGATGCTGGCTTAATAATGCCCCACTGCTACAGTTGTATGTGAATTTCAGCACAGAGCACTGTGTCATCAGAGTGCCCTGCAGTTTAACAGTGTTGTAAACCACTGAAAATAAAAAGGTCAAATTTGGTTATTGGTTATGTTCTGTACTTTCATTTTTGCAACTTGAATTTGACATTTGTTTGCCTTTTCCCCATGTTTGTGTTTCCAATTATCATTTAATTTCTTAAATTTGAAAAAGTTATCATTTGAAAAGTCAAGTATTTCAAGAATATAAACCATAACACAGATGAACAGATCAAGATAATCAGAGATAAGCTTATGTGGGTTTTGTAGTGTTTTTCATGCTGATTTCAAATCTGTGTTTAGTTTTTCCCGCATGTACAGTTTTTGTGATGACGCTAGTTCTTTATTGCATGATAGTTGGTAAAATTAGCATATAATAATCACATGCTGAGCATTTTTGAAGAAACAGTGGTAGCTGACTGACACTGATCATTATATTTATGTCACAGTGTGGCCTGTCTGACTTCACACTGAAAATATTGAAACTGTTATTTGGTGCCTGCGGTTTAATAAAAAATGAATTTATTACTATTACTAACATTACTAATAATTCAAAAAGTTGATGTGACAGAAAAAAAAAAAAGATCTGAAATCAGCATGAAAAACTGGTTTAGAAAAGCTGTTGTGGCTTCTGATGATTAGTCCCACAGGTTAGAAATTTGCATTTGTATTTCACTTAAAGTGAATTATTCTAATGCACCTCTCCTGTGCCATTTCACAGGTCAAATTAGCAAGAATTAATTTTAGAATTAACTTCAGAAATGATGAATGATGCTGCAGTTCTTAAATGAGAGAAAATTATTTCACATCTAGCAGTTTGGTGAAATTAATATCCAGAAAGCCTGATTGATGTGGACAAAATGACTGTAAACAAAATTGCAGGATATGATGTATTCATGATATCTTCGCAAAGTACTTTCAATGTCGATAAAAAAACTTCTAAATAGACTTTTGTAGTATATACACGGTATATACTGTTATAAAACCTGTTACAAGGAGTGATTCCAAACTTTTGAATGACAGTGTACATATCATTATACAGGTTCTGGAATATATTTTATAGTTTCATGCATCATACTGACATCAAAGTGCTAACTCTGGACTTCCGAGACCTAGAAATGAATTTGAGAGCACTCTGACACTGTAGGATGACACGTTTATTACTTTACCTTTTGCAGTTTTACTTCATTTCAAGTGATCCATGATACGAAAGCTATAGCCATTTCATAAGACCTCTACTTTGGCACTTTCAAGAGGGTAATAACCACAAGAACATTTTAAAGCATACACATAGTTCATCACATAGTCATCGACTGCCTACTACAATTCACGGTCAAGTATATATCGTCATTCATATTCATTTCCACCATCTACCTAAGTTTATTCAGTGTGGTTTTTTTTAGAAACACCTCCTGAGAAATAAGTTAAACAGTAAATTGCAATAAATAATTACCATGGCAACCTAAGTGGCCTAAGTTGATTTTAAAATGTCATAATTTTACAAATTATTAACTGCAGTTTACTGATGTTACCACTAATCCTGTCCTGTAACAGTTACTGCCTTTTCTTTCCCTGTCCTGCATTTTTACGTATAAGATAAATGGGTTTGCCAGAGGAGGTTGTTGAAGTATATGCATCTAACAGTTATCAACCGTTTTCCATCATCCATTTCTTAAAGAGTGGGCGAGTGGACAGCTGCAGCCTGTTCAAAGTCACAGACTTCAAACGACAGTGACTTGTGAAGAAGCTATGAAAGAGAGTCGAGGGTTAAATGCCTCGTCTGTGGTTAAGCAGTATTTTCGCAACACCATGCATCGACGCAAAAGGCACTGTCATGGAAACGAGCAGCCTTCAACCGTAATTACGTCAATCACAAACAATCAGGGAAGTCATGCTTTGGTATCGTCTGTGCATACTGGAAGTGAGGCCTTTGAGAATTCCGGTGATGGCAACAATAATTTAAACAAATCCTAAAACTTCAGACTGAAGACTGAGAGTGAGAAAGAGATTTGCTACACAAGATAACGTCGTCTAGTTGCCGTAACAAAACAGCACAAAATTACCTCATAGCACCCATGATACATGAGTAAAGAGATTTAAAATTACATCTGGAACAAGTCCACTATTTCTGATGTCAATGTCACATTTTGTTTGTCCTTGTCCCCAGTGTTAGATCTCCTAATGTGGAGAAGAACTCCTCCATCTCGTTCTGCAGTAGCCTGTTCCTGTTCTCCGCATCCTTTCGGGCCCGCTCGGAGTTGCGCAGTTTAATCTCCAACATCCTGTACTTCTTTCTCTCCTGGTCTACCTCCTCCTCCAGCCTGTCTACTTGCTCATGCAGAGATGCACTTGTGTCTTCCAACCTAGCGAGACAGAACATGGTGAATGTAGACTACCAGCACATAATAAAAAATTATGCTTCTTTACACTAGCCATTAACCCCCATTAGCCCCTTCAGCCAATAGCTGTCAGTTCTCTTGCTCTTTTTTTCCCACTCAGTTCTTCAAATACTTTTACGTTTTCCCCCAAATCATGTGAGCTTGTGATACAAAACCCTCCTTGATCTTGCTTGAAACATATAGGTTAAGGAGAAAATGTGAGCTGCTTAGACCAATCTGGAACACTTCCACAAGAGGTAGGCTTTCCATACATTCTGCATTAACCTACATAGCAAGGTGAGGATGATGAAAATAGATGCAAACATGAGACGACATCAACAAGGTTAACAGCTGCACCAAGAACTGGACCACAAAACTATTACAGAACTGCAGAAAAGTCTTAGGCAATTACTTTATAATTATATTATAATTGGATGGGAAAAGCTGATGATAGAATAAATAATAAATTATCTATAAAGAATCTACATTTGTCAATGTGTTCACTTGTCATCCAGTACATGGTTCTAATCCATACTTCATTAGTATGCATTAGACGAACAAGCATCCTTCATTAAGTAATCAGGTGTGCTGGCGGAGGAATTTAATGAATGCCTGCAGTGATTGGGAGGCCTCAAGGACGAACATTTTCTGCAGTTTCCTTGACTGGCATGAGACTTTTTTTACAGTACTGTTCATTTTAATATCCACACTGAAATACCACTAACCAAATTAACTGATAAAAGAAAATAATATAAAGCCTTAAGAACCATGTCAGAAGCCTTTTTGGCAAATTTGTGCACATTACAGGCACATTTTATCTTAACTCTCTCTAATAACTGTGTCATTACACATTAACAATGCATAAAACAACAACGGAACCACTGATGATATATAGTTTTTACATGCATAAAATGCAGTTTGCTGTTGTTAGGCAAATGTGTTCTAATGCTATAACATAACTAAAACTGAACATATTTAGTATTTACACACTGTATTTACATACTGCACTGTAAGGTGCAACAGTGAATACATTATTCCATTATTGTTGTATGTACTGTGTTACTACACAGTTATTAGTGACAATAGAATATAAAGTCAGGCCTATATTACTACTTACCGTTGTTTTATAAGATTATTCTTCATTACACATTAACCTTCAGAGTTTACTCCTGTGTAATATGTGGTAACAAAGAATGGGGAAATTTAGCATTCTTCACAAATATAGCAGCTCAAACAGCTATTAGGTGGACAGCTGCTCACAATCTTTTATTTCACTATTCAGACACACCCCTGGTTGACCAAGATTGATAGTTTCCCTGTGTTGCACTAAGAAACTGCCAATCCTACCAGCTGAGAGCACAATTTAAAGCTTGATGGGTTGAATAGCACCGGAAGACAGCTCTTGGCTGACCTTTGGGTTATTCAGTAGCTGCTGGAAGACTCTGGCATGGCTGCATTAAATCAGATCACACATGATTTCACAGTGACTGCTGCCCCTTGTGGCCCTCACCAGTATTTCAGCAATGCTCCATTACCAGAAAACTATTAGGGAATCTCATTCCCTCATCCTTTAGATTTGTATCCTGAATCATTCAAGCACACTTGACACTGCCTGTTAAGGAAGACACATGTATTTTGTTCGTCTATTGAAAAATGCTTACTTACTTTCGTATCCGGGCTTCATAACTAATCTTTTGCTTCTTCAGCTCATCCTTCAGCTCTAACACCAGGCTGTTAAGTGCTTGCGTGCTCTCATCAAGGTCTCCTGATGCATCTACACTATCGTCCATTTTCCCATTCTCGCTGCATCCTGCGCTGCTTACACAAAGCTCCAGTGCTTCGCTACTCTGTGTGACTTGCGACACTTTCTCTTCAACCCGCGCTCTAGCGGAGCCTGTCTCTGACCAAGCCCCCTTCTGGAAGTTCAGTCCAGAGGGGTCACTGCCCACTGAGTCTGCCACTGATATCTCACAGGAAGAAGTGGACCACGGCGTGCTGGCCACACTGGGCACACTCAAACTGGATGAGGTCACATTGTCATAGGTGGACAAGCGATGGGACAGCGGTGAGTCTTTACCCATGCGCTCTCCTGAAGACGTGCGCCGGTGGCTTCTCAGAGAGGACAATCCATTCATCAGCCAGTTCCCAGTACTGGGCAGGCTGGACACGTCCACGGAGGAGCCTCCAATTTTAGGGCTCTGTGCCCGTGCCCCACTGCTTTTAAAAGAGTACTTCCATGAAGGGAGGGATTTGGCCTGTTTACTGGGGCTGACGGCCACCCCAGCTTTTCCCTGAGGTGTTGGCTTGGTGGCGGCGGGCATGCTTGTGTTGATGTCCAGAGATGTGCCGCTGCTACCCATGTGGTCTGGAAGGCTGGAGGTTTGGCTAGATGAAGGACAGCGCTGGATCTCTTCTTCCGAGATCCAGCCCACCATGTAGCGCTGACCCTGAGATGGAGCCTCTCTTTGCTCCGAGGACGCCTCAGACTCTGCACTGCCATACAGCCGCTCATGCTCGCTGATCAACACTGTCATGAGATGCTGCACCTGAGAGGTTCCTGACAAGAGATGCAAAATGTTTATTTATCCTCTTAGCACCCTCAGACTCTATTCACTCTTGACTGTTCTTGTGGTTAGCAAATGTCTCGGGTGATCCAATTATAAATGCACAGCACTAAGCATAGGTGTACCTAGGTCCAATGTATTTCTGATACATGTTGCGATTTGATCACTTAAGCCACATTTGGAAGGGATCCTTGGGCAGGCATGCATACGACCACATAACATTTATAGTGTTTTGCTAAAGCATCCTGATGCAGCCCCAACAACATTTTGTCTGGCAACAAAAAAGGCAATAGACTGATGTAGTAAATAAGCCCTTTATATTCAGTCACTGAATCTGATCATATCCAGTCATCATATTACCTGATTTGAATGCCAATACTAGATATATACATAATACTAGATAATACTTGATAAAACTTGAATATTAATACTTCATGCTTGGTCTTCCATGGTTATTGGGACCATATTGTCTCTTTACTTGTATTTTATTTTTCTCTGAATTACACTTATAATGTTTGAGGTATGACAGAGTACATCAAACTCTTTTAAGCTGAGAAAATTCTGTTTTTTATTTCACTGATCCTTTCCAGAGCCTGTTACTGCAGCACGTCCTCATTAACACTACGATATGCGAATTACAATATGTACTAAATTAGCAAACATATAACTTACCCTCCATCATTGTAACTGGGTCCTCCATTTTAGGTCTAAGGATATTTGGTCCAAATACTGTGGCGAGATTTTGAACACTCATCTTATTTTCATTTGCATGAGACTGCACTTCATCCAAGAATCTAAAAGAAACCATGAAAAAAGAATGAAAACATCCTAAGAGTCCTTAGATATTTTTGCCGTAAGATAGTTACTCTTCTAGCTGTGCATTTACTTACTTGCAGATGTACTTCAGCAGGTTGTAATTGGCTTGGGGGAGAATTTTCACTTGTTTCGCAAGTTCAGCGAGTCCCTATAGAGGAATATGAATCAAGATGGAAATTACTGATGGAATATAAAGGGAAATTAATTCAGTGCAGACTGTAAATCAAGATTTAATCCACATTGTGCAGTGTCTCACAGAATGTCTAGGTTAATATGTGCATCAAATTATTGCAAGGTGGATGAAAGCGGTCTGATAACAATATTTATGATTACGTCTTACCGTTTCCTCGTCCTTGAGCAGCAGCTGAGCACAGGTGAGGAAATCCTCATATTTGTTAAAGGGGATGACTGGCTCAGGCAGCTCCCTGAGATAGAGCTTCAGCAGTGACGCCACTGTGTGTACATCAGTGTTACTGCAAGGAGATCACAGGCACATCTGTGTAGGCCATGAGTTCTATAATGTTCTAGCTCCAACCCTGAAGAAGCTTTTTATATCCTGAGGAAGTTTATATTCCACATTTCGCATAAAGTTGTCATCAGTGTATAGATATCAAAGGCCTATTGTTCAAAGCATACTTTCCCGAGGCTGTCATAACACCTGGTACTGGTGTTTCATGTTGGATATAGATCATCCTGGGAGCAAACTTTTCACATTGATATTCACTTGCTCTTCCACAGACTTCTGGAGAGATCTTCTATTGACCTGTTGTCTCTCTCCGTCTTTCTTCCCCCCACATTGAAATTCAGAAAGTATTCCCATTATTGTATCTCTGATTGCATTATCCTTTGTACAGCTTTGTGACATGTAAATAGAAAACTATGTTTAAATCCAGTTTAAGCTCAGTTTTCTAAGTGGCCCTGTATACAGTCAGGAAGCCGAATGATGAACGGCATGTATAAAATGTATTTGATTCTGGTGTCAGCATGCTTTAAAAATTTAACTGATCAACTGTGGGCCTTACAGGGGTTACATCTCAGTTCAGGATTATAGCCAAAGGATTCCATCTTACCTGTCAAACAGAGGTTTATCGCCACAGTCGAAGGCATCCTGGAGCTCTTTAACTAAGTTTGCCTGCCCTGGCATCCGGAAGAGACCCTCCTCTTTCAGGCCTTGCTCTCGTATAAAGTCCACGCACTGCTCCACCAGCAGAGGAGCCAGCCGGGGCCCAAACTTCCTCTCATATTGCACTGTGTCCTCCAGATGTTGGCCAAAGATCCCTAAGAATCACACAAACTACCGATGTAAGTACTAGGGTTACAAGACATAAAAATATGTGACAAGGTTGTGGGATTCTGTGATCAGGAGAGGTGTGAAACTGTATACATATTTATATACATAACACCAGCTATCAGTTCACACATGTTTTCACTGTAGCACACTGCCTCTCTGTGGTCCTACTCTTTGTCACTAGCTTGCAAAATTAAGGCTGCCCTGTTACTGCAGTCCTTTATGGAGCCCTTTACGATGTCTCTATTGCTAAAACATACCGTGATTACATTAAAAATACAATGATTTACTTTGATACAAAACACATAACATACATATTTCACAGTAGTACCTGCATAGTTCATTGTAGTTTCATATTACATAATAAGCTGAATTAATAAACATATAAAAATTTTAAAAAGCTTAATGTTAAAAAAAAAAAAGCATACTAGGCAACTTGGCAACTTTGACTGTTTTGGCAACTTGGCAACTTTTTCCTACCTCTGCCTTTGTGGCTAGTATAGCACACCATTCTGTTTCTGGTAAGCACACACAGCTCAGGCTGCGTGAACAGGCAGGAGCTACACAGCAGCAGAGCCCCAGCTTGAGGCATGAGATACATTACAGATCCATGCAAGGTGTCTCAGGCTGGCAGACATCCACAACACACAGAAACCTATAGCAGTCTGTATATGTGTGCAAATGGATGTGTTACGGATGTCCAATAAATCCACAATGGAGCGTTTGTTTTGCCTTCTTCCATTGGAGCTGTAATGCAAGCTGGATGAGCGAGTGAAAATGAGCCACAGGCACTCAGACAGACAGGTATCACCTTGCCTGTGATTGGTCCAGCCAGCATTAAGCACTGTAAACACTGACGGAACACGCTCTGGTTGGAATATGTCTGTCATCCATACTGTTTCAAAATAAGTGACGGTGCTGTTTGGAATAACAAGGGGAGCCTTTGACTGTAAGCATTAATGAACATCTAGTGCGGGAAGACCTTCCACTCTTAAATTACAGTGTAGCAGACATGGTGAATATCATATAAATAGCCAGACACTCAACAATGTTCAAATAACAATATGGAGCTGCTATACTAAGCATACACACTGGTGTTCAAAGGTTTGGAATTGTTTGTTATGTCCAATAATAACTTAGTGGATTGAAATAAGACAAACACCAGCATGTATTAACAGCTATTTACTGTAATATTTCATGTTTTTGGGGAACAACAAGAGGTTATTAAATGATCAGTAACAGACTGCAATAACAGTAAACTTGAGAATGCATATGTTTCTTCAACAAAACTGTCTCTATATTATAGACTGCAGTGATTCCAAACTTTTGAACATCTTTTGAGTGTCTTATTTGGATTCTCTTACAAAGGCACAGTTGACAGCTCTCCTCTAAGCCAGGGGATTATAAGGATTAAGGCAGAGAGTTACAAGTCCTCTTGTTTTTAGCAAAATGACTCCTCCTTTCATGGATGCACTAATCTAATTAGCATGGCATGTGCATCACTTAAGCCCAAATGAGAAAAAAAGACATAACTCCAAAGTTTAGTTAGCACTGGATCTATGAAGCTACTGTAGGTAACTGAGCACGTTTATGACAAAAGAATTTCCCTCAGGATGAATAAAGTTCTTTCTTATCTTAACAACTGATGAAAATATTGGTCTTCATAACTGCAAAATTTAAGAAGTTTCAGAGACTGTTCTTTTAAATGGTGGATTTAAAAGAATGATTAGCAATAGCATTCATTTAAACACTGTTAATAACAGCAGCTCTGTAACACAGCAGCTAATGCTGCAGACGTTTTGGCAGCGCACATCATGAGTTGTGCTGTTATTTTAGTGTGCTTGTGCATCAGTGAAGGCATTTCTATCAGCAAAGCGGCAGATGATCTCATCTTAAATAGACAGGGCCAGAAACAGCCATCACTCAGCAGGGCGAGAATAGAAGTGTAGGCGCATGCTCCACTGTGTTCACGTTGATTAATGTGGGAGATAAAAACAGAAGACTAGAGTCTGCATCAACTAAGATTTGTAGGAGAAATTGTCCGAGTGAGCTTTCTTACTTTGTGTGTGTGTGTGTGTGTGTGTATGCAGTTTTGCTGAATGTGTTACCTCCTCCAAAAGGAGCCCAGATGACACGTCTGATGGCTTTGACCCAGTCTTCCATGTCATTCTGGGAGTTTGCCATAAGCAAGAAAGCCTCATGGCTCAGAGCTGACCTGTCCTTCTCTCCTGTACCACCTACAGATGGAGAGAGAGGGAGAGGGAGAGGGAGAGGGAGAGGGAGAGAGAGAGAGAGAGAGAGAGAGAGAGAGAGAGAGAGAGAG